>LPNX010194240.1:0-18639 GCA_001517045.1 Pseudotsuga menziesii
TATATATATCATTATTTTTTGGTCAGTAGAAAAGTTCAAAATTTCATTAATTATGGAAATCTAGTTCCTATTGGTGGACATGTACAGAAAATCTCTTATCTAAGTTGTTGCCATCTGATATTTGATAAGAAAATTTGATTTGAATACATTTACAAGGTATTATGCATTCTAATATAAGTATAGTCTGGTCCTTCCCAAAAACAAGAGCTATCAAAAACTTTCTACAGGAACAATAAAAAACGACAGATATCAAAGTATTGACAGAGAAAATATGTGGTAATTGATGAAGAAAAAATTCTCTTTTTCCTAACTTGGTTTCAAGTTTGTTTCAGTACATTAGTTTAATGCCCAACCCCATTCATTGTCACAACTATAAATGGAATTTTTACTCAAACTAATACTGTAGCTTGAATGAGAGATAAAACCAATAGCGAATGATTTGGGGTTTTAGGTGAGTGTGAAAGGTTAACTGGGTAGAATTTCTTTGTGAAGTTCCAGTCATTAAAACATGTTGAAGGTTGTTGGGAAGAATATGCTTAAGTTCCAGCTGTAGAAGTATTTCTAAGACTTAGAAGATCTTTTAGTGTGGTGTAATTGGCTTGGGAAGGACTGGAAAACAGGTGCAGTATTCAACAGGCAGTATACAAACTCATATGGATTAACTAGAGTATTCACTGGTCTATTTGGATTTTGAGGTTCCAAGAACTTAACAAATTCTGTGGATGCAACTTCTCAGGATCAAACTGCTCTGCAGAATGGACTTGAACAGAACTCGGATGGGAGTGAGATGAGCAATTTTGAATGTGAAAAAATGACAAGAGATTCCAAGTGTCATCACTTGGAAACTTGGGAACATATTGAAGATGGTTTGAGTGCTATGCCTGTAGCATCAGAGGTGACAATTTCTAAGAGCAGGGTAGAATGTACTGGTCCGTGGCCACATAAATGAGGAAGATGTTCAAAGTTCCCAAGATCGAGCACAAGTTTCCTCATGAGAGTATTCTACAGGCAGCATACCAACTCATATGGATCAACTAGAGTATTCACTGGTCTATTTGGATTTTGAGGTTCCAAGAGCTTAACAAATTCTATGGATGCAACTTCTCAAGATAAAAATACTCCACAGAATGGACTTGAACAGAACTCGGATGGGACTGAGATGAGCAATGATGAATGTGAAAAATTGGCAATAGATTCCAAGTGCCATTAGTTGAAACATATTGAATATGGTTTGAGTGCTATTCCTATAGCATCAGAGGTGACAATTTCTAAGAGTAGAGTAGAATGTAGTGGGTCATGGCCACATAAATGAGGAAGATGTTCAAAGTTTCCAAGACAGAGTGCAAGTTTCCATAGGAAAATATTCAACAGGAAGTAGTGTTATAGCGGATTTCACCACACTAGGTGAATCACACATTTGTATGGCCTTCCCCTGTCCCGCTGCAGACTCATTAGCCCCTATGGACCACTTTTTGTCTTTTGATGTATCCTTGACCATCCCTAAAAACATTAGAAAAGTGATATACGCGGATTTTTCCCCGATAACCGCTTACATACGCGGATATTCCCTCTATAGTCGCGTACATCGGGATGTGTACATAATCCAAAATCCTTTGGAGCATTCCTTGACTTGGATCCGACTCATATGACTCCTAGCCTTCCATATGCCTTGAGATCACACGGATTCGACCTTTCAGTATACCTTTGAAAATCTATATAAGGAACCCTTAAGACATTGAAAGCATAAGAGAGAATTGAGAGTAACGAAACTATAGTCCATTGTTGCCAGAACTTATGCTTGATTCTGCATCCCTTTGTCCCTTGGAGCACTGTTGTGTTCTTCCCAAGCTTGTCTTTTGCTAGGAAGCTTGCTATCAGAGTGATGGAGGATTGAGGTGGTGGAGGCCCAAGTGGGGGATTCAGTTTCTCTAGTTCGCAGACGTGCCGTCAGAGGTTGTCACTTGTAATCTCTGATTCATATTAATAGAAATATCTTTTCCTGTCCAGTAATATGTATTTGAATGAATATTGTATCCATTGGAATATGTCAAATGCTTTTACATTATTGATTATATATGCTAGAATAGATCTAACACCATGAAATATAGTATGCTTGTATTGTTTACTTGTTGTTGAGGACGTGCTGTAACAATTCAAGCTAAAGATTGGAAAGCTCAACGGGGATCTACTTCAACCGTCTGGAATAAGGTACGAGGTTCGATCCTTTAGTGTTAGATGTTTTTATTTCTATTGCATATTGGGAAAGATTGATTTCTAGAGTCTAGCTGTCTGTTGTGGTACCCCAAGCCATAGGAATTTCTCTCCGTAACAGAAATGGCCACTCCACTAGGAAGTTCCTAGTAATTTTCCTTTGGGGGTTGATTTCGTGGCATTCAATGTATTTGAATTGCTCTCTCTCTCTTGTTTCTGTGTCGGGTATGGGGGCATGTATGCTGGTAGAGCCTGATTGGTGTGAATTTAGTCTCAGCCTGTCTGTTTGCCTTGAATTTGTGCATATTTTTCTTCCTGTATGCGGTTTTGTCACTTACAGTCACGTATACACGCGGTTTCCCCTGGGATTGTCGCGTATACACGCGGGTTCACTGCGCACAGTCGCGTATACCCTTGTTTTTACCTTTTTGTGGAAGATAGTGGATTGTTGGGTGAATTTTTTTAGTTGATGAGTCTCCTTTGGCACTTCCTGAGTCTGTTAATACCTCTGTGTTTGACCAGAAACATTTTTTTTAGCCTAAATTTTTTTTATAGGAAAGTTCTTGTCATGGAATCTTTGATTTTTTGTTTGAGATTAGTGCATTAGAGTCCTTTTGCCTTAGTGCTTTGCTGGAATGCTGTTTATGTGTGCTTGCAGAGTCTGGGGTGGTTAGAATCATTCTTTTGCTTTTTGTATCTCTTTATTTTAAAAAAATCTAAAAACATTTGCTTATCATCATGCATTGCATTTTGCACTTTGCATTGTACTTGCACTAGATCTAGATTTGCTTTGGAGTAATAGTTAGGACTTCATATAGGGAAATTTGCATTCATCATTTGAAGAAGAAATTGTGCATTCACGTAGTACGCATACCCTATTTTCATGGACACAATGCATTTGCATTGATTGTTAGGTGTGCATTTTACTTCTTGTTGCGTCATAACACCATTAGTTGCATGACCATATCCTATTTTTGAGTAATAAAGCCAACTAAAATCAACGCTAATTAAAATGAATTACACTCTTTTCTTTTCTAGGGTGCACCAACAAACTTAGGTTTTAGGATCTTGGAATAGTTCATTGAAAGTTAATTCTCCAAGATCACTAAACAAAAACAACTAGGTGTCTATCCAGGGAGTGTGTGAAATCCTTTATATAACCAGTGTTCTCAGGAAGCTCCTCTCAAAAGGGAGTCAAGCACTAGCCAGTGTGAGTGGTTGTTGATTGGGATAAACCCTCGTCGGTAACTATGTAGCACCGGCGCTATAGCCAGGATTGTATTCGTATCTGGGGGCTCTTTCGAGAGTTTCGGGCTTTGCTACCCTGCCCATACGGGGTCAATCCCGCCTGCGACTGTCCGCTTGAGCATTGATTATATTGAGGTGACCTTAGTGACCTTACCTAGGATATCGAGGGGGTACGTGTAGAGGTTATTCTGCATGTTTCCTAGCCAGGTTGGGGTCGGATAGCATAGTCGCTTTATGCGTTGAAGCTGAGGGCCACAATAATTGGTTCCGAACCTCCACTTATGGTGGCAAGGGCCTCTCAAGCCTCTCCTAGGCGAGACATACCGGCCACATTCGGGAGCTCACTTATCCAACCCTTGTTTGCTTGTTTTTGGATTTAGATTTTATAGTGATTGCTCTATGCACGCTAGTTTGCCTAGGGTTGACGTAAATAGAGAGTCTTTGATTTTTGTGGAGTCATTGTGGAGTCGGGTATGGTTCCGCACCGTTCTCGTCGGTTAGCAGGAATTTCACCTTCCACTTCTCCTCCTCCTTTGGGAGAGGGGCCTAGATTGTCCAAGCGGACTATGTCACACACTGATTCACACACCATGGAGGATCATTCAGAGACTATTCCTGAGCCACCTCCTCCTATTCGTATTGACGATGGGGAACTTACTCCTACATACGATCCCTCACCTGACCTAGCTGAGATCGGTCCTATGATTTCCCAAATAGTATCTTTTCATGATAGACCTACTCACTCTAGGGATGATTCCCCATTGACACATTACTCGTATGGAATGCCGAATGATGCCGAGACTCACTTTGACCCTCCTAGCACTAGCTACGGTAGTTATGTTACGACTGGTTTTGCTATGCACGATTTGATATTTCATGTTGAATCCGACTTTGAACCTAGCACTATGCCTGGGGGAAATCCCATGCCTTACCTTGCAGAGAGGTTTGGGAGTACTAGTCACATTGCACCTTCCATCCCAGTAGTGGAAGCTCCATCTTATATACCTCCTAGGTCTAGAGTTAGTGATCCGATAGGGATACCAGGTTCCAGACGAGTGACGATAGGCACTAGTACATTTCTTCTTAAAGAAATTCCTTCATCCTCTCTTCCGAGTTCTTCAAATGTAAACCCTCCACCTTACTCACGTGGTCCTTCAATTTGGCACGTAGCTACGAGTCAGATCCGTACTGCAATTACTAGACCAATTGTGTCTCAAGCCTACATACCACCCGTGTTTTCGGGAGGTTATGTTCATGTGTCTAGAGGTCAGATTGCTACTTCCACGACATATATCCCTACTTTCGGTATGTATATTCCTACTTCTGGAACGTATCTTCCTACGTATGGAGTGTCCCATGGGGCATCGCAAGCGATGGCCTATGGACCCTACTATGGGACGCAGTATGGACAGGTCTCTCCACCTTATGGAGGTGGGTATTCACAACCTGCTTATTCTCCTAATTATGGATTTGTAGCTCCTACTAGTCAAGTTCCACCTCATTATGCTACTTCCACGCCACCCTATACGGGTCATACATGAGGTGGTCACTATGGCCAAGGTCATGGTGGTAATCAATCCTATATGAACCAGGGAGTGGTCCATAGACCTCATCATCCTAGGCTCCCTTTCCTCACGACACTCAATCTACCTGACTTATCGAGACTTACGAATGATCCTGTGGCTCATGACCCAGCTTGGTCGGCTGTCCCTACCAAGATTCCTTCGGACATACCTAAGTTCGAAGGTAAAGTAGGAGAGGATTCGAGTGAACACGTTACGACATTCCACCTATGGTGCTCTTCCAATTCATTGCATCAGGACTCAGTCTGTTTGAGACTATTTCAACGCACCCTCACAAGGTCGGCGACGAAATGGTATATAGAGTTACCTAGGGGTGCCTTTACTTTGTTCGACGACCTTGCGATGACTTTCCTTAATCACTTCCAGCTACCAGTGCGCTATGATGTTGGTACTGAACTCTTGTTGACATTTCAGCAGGATAAAGCCACCCATATTTCTGATCATATTCAGGAGTGGCGTAGACGGAAGAGATTAATTAAAGCCTTTATACCGTCGGAGTTCCTCCTTGAGTGGTTCCTCAAATCTTTATTGCCATATATCGCGAAGGATGTTTCCACATCCGGAGTGCAGAATGAGGAACAAGCAATCTTTAGGGCACAGGAACTAGACTTGATCTATGCTCAGTCTGGTTTGTTATATGAGATTATACCCAACGCTCCTCGTTCTAGTTACGATCCCAAGGTCAAACCTGGACCACATGCCGATGGAATTGTGGGTAGTGCAAGTAAGAAACCTGTAGGTTCGGTTGTGAAACAAGTTGCTCAGTTGTCAATCAACCAATCTACCTCGGGACAAGCTACGGCTTTGTCTCAGCCTGCCCAACCAGCGAATGGACTTGCTGTCCAATCGTCCGACCAGAAGGGTAACCAGCAACCCGGACGGAATAGAAAAAAGGGTAAAAATAATAATAAAAAGGGTGGGAATAAGAATGAGAATTCCAACAATAATGACAAGAACAATAAAAATGCTGGGGGGGACAAGCAAAATAAACGTAAGGTTAAGTTTCCTTGGAAGCTATGTAAGGATGATCACCTCACTTAATTGTGCCCTAGGATGGATGAAGCTTCGAATTTCATAGCACAGGGCCCAGTTGTGTTAACGAACCCTTTACTGCATAACCAGAATATGAACTCGAAGTCCCATGATCAATCTAGTGATGAAGATCCACCTGAAACTAGTGGTCGTGGGTGCATTAATATGGTCTGTGCCGCGAAAGTTGTGACGCGTGCAAAAGATTATACTTCGTCACAACCCAACCCAGGAAAAGAACCTAATCCACCAGGAACCCCTTTGCGCATTGAGAAACCTGCGGATAAACCTGAGGCTGCACCTCACATTCCTAAGGGGGTACTTAAGCGTTCGGGGCATAATCCAAATGCCCGAGCCACCCATAATTATTCAGTTGTCGAGGACTTGGGCCATACTCCTTGTGCAATGTCTGCATTGGAAGTGCTTTAGAGTTGTCTGTCGCAAAGGAAGGCTTTGCTTTCCGCTCTTGGTGTAAATGGTGATGATTCTTCCTCAGTGATCAAATTTGAAACCGTAGGACATCAGCCTTGCTTGCCCTACTATGTGTCCCTTTTGGTGCATGTAGAATGTCTTAATATGATCGTCAAGCATACTGTGATTGACGAGGGCCCTGCTGCTTCTGTGATGTCTTTGTCTTCTTGGAAGGGTCTTGGTTCTCCCGAATTGTCAAAATCTACGACCATGTTAACTGCTTTTGATGGGAGATCGTTTAGGCCGCACGGTATCCTTCCTTCTCTTAAAGTCCATTTGGGAGGGAAGATCGTTGTGATAGAGGTTGAGGTGGTTGATGCGCCCCTTGACTACAATCTCTTACTGGGAAGGAACTGGATGTATAGTATGCAAGCCGTTGCGTCTTCCGTATTTCACGTTGTATGCTTTCCTGATAATGGGAAGATTGTAACGATTGATCAAATGGCATTCAAGAATCCGCCTGTTAGTGCATCTTCGGAAGCTTCGGTTCCAAAAGTTGAACATTCCCAGCCGGCAACTGGGAGTGTGGGTGTAGGCATGTATCCATCCCTCATGGGAACCTTTAGTTGTCCTGCACCCGTCCTCATGATAGGATCTAGTTTCGATGGTGCTTCGATGTCTACGAGATCGGTGCCTTTTCGCACAAGTCATATGGAAGATCCTTGGATTCTTCCTTCACCGAGTCCTTCGAGTGATCCCATTGAGACGAGCATGCCGTTGCCTGCAGTCATGATAGCTTACGAAGCTAATATTCAGTCTGCTGCAGAGCCTTGTTCTTCCTCTTCGTGGATGGAGGAGGAAGACCCCTATGTGCTGCCGGCATGGGCAGTACAGTCTTCTCATGCCCAATACTGCCTTGATACGGTTTTCCCTTCAGATGAAGTGATTACTGAGGCTATGTCGGGAGTTGAGCCACCATGGGAGGAACTTCATCATAGATCATATTTTCTTCTGGAGCTTGACCTTTTGGAGCATGAGGATTATAGGGATATTCTTAGTCAGAAAGTTGGTAGACCCATGGTTCCATTAAGCTCTCTTGGTCAGATGGTTGATCGAAACATGGCGAACATATCGTCAACTATGCCTATCAACATTTCTCGCAATCCTGGTACAATTGAGAATGTCTACATTGGGGCGGATTGTTCCCAAGATGAGATTCAAGAGTATACCGAGCTGTTCAAGGAATTTCGTGATATTTTTGCTTGGTCTTACGATGAGATGCTATGGATTGACCCTCGGATTGTTGAACACGAGATTAAGACTTACCCCAATGCTAAGCCTGTTCGACAGCGTTTACGCACGGTAAATCCTAGGAAAGCACCCACCATAAAGGCAGAGATAGAGAAGCTATTGAAAGCTGGTTTCATCTATCCCATTCCCTTGACAGAGTGGGTTTCAAACCCCGTTCCGGTGGATAAGAAGCAGGGAGCGATCCGTATATGCACTGATTTCCGTGATCTAAATCGTGCCTGTCCTAAGGATAACTTCCCCACACCGTTTATAGATCAGATTTTGGATGAGTGTGCGGGTAGCGAGGTGTTCTCCTTTATGGGCAGCTTTTCTAGGTATAATCAGATTCAAATTAAACCCGAGGACCAACATAAGACCGCATTTATTTGTCCTTGGGGAACATTTGCGTATCGGAAAATGCCTTTCGGCCTTAAAAATGCCGGAGCTACGTTTCAGTAGGCAATGACCTTGATCTTCCACGATCTCAAGTCCATTATTGAAGTATTTTTGGATGACCTCGCTGCTCATTCTCGCATGAGGATGCGTCATTATTATCACTTGAGATTGGTGTTCGAAATATGTCGGCACTACGCTATTAGATTAAACCCTCATAAGTGCATCTTTTGCATGAAATCAGGTCGTTTGTTAGGATTTATCGTTTTGAAAGAGGGTATAAGAGTCGACCCTTTGAAGGTTGAGGCAATACTTCAGTTGTATCCCCCGCAAAATATTCGTCATCTTCAGTGTTTGCAAGGCATGGCAAACTTCCTACGAAGATTTGTTGTCAACTTTTCCAATTTGACTAGAGGTTTCATGCGTCTCCTGAAGAAGGATACTCCCTTTGAATGGGATGAGCGAGCCCAAGAGTCCTTCGATGCACTTAAGAGAGCCCTAGCATCGGCCCCAGTGATTAGTCCTCCGGATTATAGCCGTGATTTCGTATTATATGTGGCCACGTCTTTAGAGACGATTGGGATGGTTTTGGTTCAGGAGGATGAGGAGCTCCAGGAGCATGTCATATATTATCTGATCTGAAACCTTATTGACACAGATATTCGGTATTCTCATGTCGAGAAGCTTGCCTTAGCTACCGTACATGCGGTGCAGCGTTTGAGACATTATATTCTCCTTCACCAGACCTTGGTTGTTGCCCATGTCAATCCATTTTAGTTCGTCCTCACATGTAGGATGATTGGGGGAAAGTATAATAAATGGATTGTCATCCTGCAAGAGTTTGATCTCGAATTTGTTTCGGCAAAATCGAAGAAATCTTTAATCTTTGCAGAGCTCATATTGGATTTTCTGAGTGAGGCTGAGGAGTCGGTATGTGAAGATACGTTCGTTGATGAACAAATTTTCTTAATCTCAATGGTTGACCCATGGTACGGGGATATCATAGTATATATACAAACGCAGAGGACCCCTACTCACCTCTCGCGAGATGAACGACAACGATTACGTCACATCTCCAAGAACTACCTCATACTGGACAATACTTTGTACCACCATGGAGTAGATTCCCTTTTACGACATTGTTTAACTCATGAGGAGGCTGAGGTAGTGCTTAATGATTGCCACGGAGAGGTGTGTGGTGGTCATTTATCTGGGCTTTCTACAGCTCAAAATATTTTGAGAGCAGGTTATTTCTGGTCGTCGATCTTCAAGGATTGTATTGAAGCGGTCAAGAGGTGCCACCCTTGCCAGGTGTTTGCACATAATATGCGCTCGAAGCCTGCCCCGTTACACCCTATTATCACCGCCGGTCCCTTCACCAAGTGGGGGCTCAATTTTATGGATTGCAACCCAGCTTCGGCTGGGGGGCACCATCATATCATAGTGGCTGTTGATTACTTCACGAAATGGGCTGAGACAATGCCTACAGTAAAATCCGATGGTGAGACAACCGCTCACTTCGTATTCAACCAAATCATCTCTAGGTTCGGGATTCCGAGAGAGCTTGTCACTGACCATCGCTCACACTTTCAGAACCGTATGATGGAAGAGTTGGCATCCAAGTTAGGGTATAAGCAAGAGCACTCCTCTTCTTACTATCCTCAAGCGAATGGATAGGTTGAAGCAGTGAATAAATCACTTAAGTCCATTCTCCAACGAACCATAGCACAAAGCAAGATGAATTGGCATATTATGTTGTACCCTGCTTTGTGGGCATATCAAACCACGGTAAAGACTGCCACTGGTTTTTCTCCATATCAGCTTGTTCATGGAGTGGAGTTGATATTGCCAGTTGAATGCGAGATTCCTTCGTTGAAGTTAGCCGTGGAACTCTTACCAGACACTTCACCTTTCGAGGAGCGTTTGGTTCACCTTGAGGAACTCGATGAGCAGCGTAGAGATGCCTTGGTGACTCTAGAGGTTAATAAGCGTCGCGTAAAGGCCCAATACGATAAGTTTGTCCATCCAAGAGTGTTTAGTGAGGGAGACTTGGTCCTTTTGTGGGATCAATCGAAATAACCCTTGGGGGCAGGGAAGTTCAATCCTATGTGGCGTGGTCCTTATGTGGTCAAGCGTGTGTTAGAGAAGGGTGCCTACGAGTTAGTGGATTACGAAGGAACAGTCTTGGCGGAGCCTAGAAATGGGCTCTATCTCAAAAAATACTATGCATGATCTTTAGCCAAGGCTGCTTGTTGTATATTATTGTACAGCTTTTTTGCATAGTTAGGTCTTGTTTATCGTGATCGGGTTTGTGATTAGTTTCCATTTCTTGTGGCAGATGTCAATGGAATATTCCACCTACATAGGATTCGCGGATGGTGCAAGCCGTCACACTCAACACTCAGCCTCAGCTGCTTGGGTGATTTATACTCCTATGGGTCATGTACTGTCTTCAGGAGGTGTATGTCTACCACCATCTTCCAACAATGTTGCTGAATATAGTGCCGTTATCGAGCTTCTACGGGATGCCATTTCGCATGATGTTCTCTCTCTTGAGGTACGACTTGATTCAGATTTGGTAGTGTCACAGCTAAATGGTTTGTACCATGTTAGAGATCCGACGTTATTGAGGAGATTCTTACGTGTGAGATTGTTAGAACGACAGTTTGAGAACATAACATATATACACATTCCAAGAAATTATAATCAAATTGCTGACTCATATGCTAACTATGTGTTAGATTGGCATTTGTTTCATTCATTATAAATTAATCATAAACACAATTTTTACACATGTAAATAAATAAACCGATCACCATAAAAAAAAATTATATACATCAAAAAAGTGGTAATACATAGTGTCATAATACAAAATTGGGGCTTTGAAAGCCACCATCATATACACGGTAGTACAAAATAGATACACTCCTAGGTGTCTAGTCCTGTGGAGGTGGATGAGGGTTGTGATCATGATATGTCACCACGGCTCTAGCTGGCCACCAGAATAATCGCACCCATGTGCATGGTACACCCACCACCTGTCTCTGCATAGCCTCAGGAAAGTCCTCGACTTGCGCCATGGGAATCCTGTGAGTCAGTCACACGAAGTTGGTATGGATGCTTTGGAGCGTTCGCTCCGCATCCACACCGGTGATATCGTCTCCTCTTCCCCTCCATCTATGACATGGGAAGCCCTCTGGTCGCCGTGGTCCCACATCTGCACAAGAATGGTAGATGTCATTATGTATTGTCACCCAAAACCATGTCTTTTTGATTCCATTAATCAAGAAAACACAAAAAAATTAAATACTTCAAAAATTTTAAAAAGAGTAAGGGTTGAGATTCGTTACCTATGTCTCCATATGCTGATCCTGGTGGTAATGGCATGTCTGGATTTCCCCGGAAGTCTATCCCTGCATAAGGGTAGTCCTCTATGGCAACAATCTGTCGTCGCCACCATGGAAAAAAGTCTGTTGGATAAGGGTTGGCCACACTACCACCCCCCAGTCTGCGCATCGCGTCTGCCCAACGTTGTTGGGCCGGATCTCGAACCCCGTGGAGAGGAACATCCACTCTAGGGCTCAATCCTGGAACACGCTCGAAGAAAAATGTGCTCAAGATGCTGCTGAACCCGATGTTCCGTATCCTACCTGCCTTGCACTCACTGAGCTGATGTTTCATGTTGCTCAGTAGTGAGGTTCTCCAGTCATAGATGGTCGGTGTCATACACTCCACCGCATAGAACATCAGTGGTCGAGAGGCCTGATGGAGTGATGCTAAGCCTGCTATCCTACCCAGCGTCAGTAGTATGGCCTTTAGTCCCAGCACTTGTATAGCGTTGGTGGGAACTTGGCTCCCCACCTTCTCCATCTTTGGGTAGTAGTACACAGCTATGTACTCGTCGATAGTCAGCCCATGACCTGGCCCTCCTCGGGCACAAAGGTTCACCATCTCACCTCGCCGTGATAGACTTATGATAAAGTAGATATCCTCCACCTCAATGGTGAGGGACATGCCATCTAGCCGGAAGGACTCTGAGTCCGGATCCCAATAGTCTACAAGCATCTGTAGTAGTCCTGGTTTGGCCCTCAAGCCACCTAGGCACCAAAACTTATAGAGTCCGCATCTTCTTAGAGCTTCTTGAGCCATTCTGTCAGCCCTTACTGCTTCCTCTACGTCACCATGCTCGTGTTCTCGCCACTCTAGCACCATCCTGCATGAGAATTTGACAAAAATTTCCATTAGATTCATGTAAGTCTTAGTGCGTGGCGTCATACGTGGCTGTTTTTCAAACAGTTGCGTATGTATGCGGTTTCCAGTCCCTTTTCTGCGTATAGCCAGCCCTATACACGGAAAAAGCCTCGATACCCACGTGGGCCGTAGCGCTCATGTAAGATTGGCCTTTAAAAACTCATTTGACCATGAAAAATTATAAAAATTGTAATGAAATGCAAGCAGAGAACATGAGTAAGTACTTGGAAGAAACAGTTGTGAATTCCGCCGGCTGGATTTCCTGGAATTTGCAGTTGAAAATCAGAGCTCCAATGGGTAAAAGTTTCAAATGATTTCTATTTTTTACTATTTATAGAAAAATTTTAAAATATTTGAAAATTTTTACCCCCTTTCCTATAGTTTTGACCGTTTCTAACCATTTTGGACCGTTTCTCACCTAATCTGTGATGTAGAAGACCGTTTTCAGCACCGTTTCAGCCTTTGGATTGACCCGTTCATACTAATCTCAGGTATAACATCTACACTGGAATATAGGTTAGGTTCACCACTGTTTGCATTTTGCATGACCTTATGACCATGTCACTATATCCTTAGGTACGAACCCACTCTATTATGTCACGGAACCTTCTTGCTGCTATAGAAGTGGCATGATATGAGTGGTAGAGCCTCACCTTACATGGGTACCCTAGTTAGCACCTTATTTGCATTTGGTGCCCATGCTGATGTTTCCCCCTTTAGGGTGTGGGAGTCCGTTGTATAGTATTTCCATGACATTTCGCAAGAGCCTCATACTCCTCTTGATCTTATGCTGGCCATGACCCCCTGGACCCCCTTGTATCAAGTTGTGGATGCATTATCGTGAGCTTTTCCTGTCTTATTGAGCTTTATGTCGGCTCCCCTGACATTGCGTTTCAGCCATATAGCCCGATCTTGTCTCATGTCTAGCCATGCAGAGCCTTTCTGTATATCCTTCGCAACTTGATTCACTTTGTACAGGGAGGGGATTTTCCCCCGAGTGTCGATATCCTACACATGTATCCTTGCATTGAGCATAGGTATGTTCCACTGCTTGGAACTAGTTTGATTGCCCTAAAATGACACTCGACTCCTCCTAGTTTGTAACTATAAAGCTAGTTTATTCTTTTTTCAAGCTTTTCAAATAACTGAAAAAGACCAAAAAAATAAAAAAACCAAAAAGCCGGACAAGAAAATATATTATCTTTGGCAGCTGTCGAGTCATGTCGCCTTTGAACCGAGCACTGTATATCACATCCATTGGTTGGGTTATAGTTTGACTTAGGAGCTGTACTTGTTATCTGAGTTTTATCTCCACCGACTGGTTAAGCTTCCAGTCCCTATGGAGCCTCTATTGATGCCTCCTATGTCATAGAGATGTCCCAGTTTGTATATCGAGTCTATGCTGCCTTCATTTAGTCACCATATGCCATTATGCTCTTGTTTGAAGGAAGTCAAAACTTGAGTCGGCCATTCCTCAATTATCTTAATTTTGCATGTCAGCCATTCCCGGTACAGTTACTGGTTCGTGCACCTTATGATCGAGTCCTTCCACATTATACAGCTTTGCTGAGTACCTCGTGCTGGATGATGGGGGATGCCCTAATTCCCTCCTTCCAGCGGATTTCATCCCATCGACTTCAGATCATTTATTCTGGGATTGGAATCTAGAGTCATTGTGAGTGCCTTGAGACTTGCAGTCATCAGTGGCAGGTTCTCTCGCCATCGACAGTTTTGGGAATACATCAATGTCCCCTGATCGATGGATTCTCTCAAGTGTTAGACCTCAACACAATTATTCACACTTGTTAGTTTGCACTCTAGTACCTTGGTTCCCGTTTTCATTATTGGTGGGTGATCTCACATCTGTTAACGGTATACATCAATGACCGGTAATCAGACGATGGACTACTATGTTCGACCTCGACACCTCTATTCACATAGTAGGACATGTACTCGTAGCGGTTTTTGTAGAAGACATTCTAGATTGGTGGCATCCACTATATGCTACCTCCTTGATCGTGCCAGTGTTCATGAGATTTCAGCTCTCGTGACTTGTTCCAGTATATGTCAGACATTTCCAGCCACTAAGGAGATCTTGATCTATTATATATCTTCAGCCTGTGTGGAGATCATGGTCCTTTGTATATCTTCATCATGGAGATTCTGATCTATGTATATTGTACGTGGTGATGACCACATATGTGTATGTTTCATGCCTATTCATGGCCATTGTACTCTTATGTATCCGGGACTGATATATGTATTCACAGTTATATGCAGAGTTTTATTATGGTATTGTGCTGATTGGGTGGTTGTTCTTCCATTTGGGTATCTTCATCACTTCACTTCTGGGATGGACTTATAATGTATTTCGGCCATCGTATAACCCCTCTGATCTCATACATTAGGGGGCATCTGTTATAGCGGATTTCACTGCACTAGGTGAATCACACATTTGTATGGCCTTCCCCTATCCCGCTGCAGACTCATTAGCCCCTATGGACCATTTTTTGTCTTTTGATGTATCCTTGACCATCCCTAAAAACATTAGAAAAGTGATATACGCGGATTTTTCCCCGATAACCGCGTACATACGCGGATATTCCCTCTATAGTCGCGTACATCAGGATGTGTACATAATCCAAAATACTTTGGAGCATTCCTTGACTTGGATCCGACTCATATGACTCCTGGCCTTCCATATGCCTTGAGATCGCACGGATTCGACCTTTCAGTATACCTTTGAAAAGCTATATAAGGAACCCTTGAGACATTGAAAGCATAAGAGAGAATTGAGAGTAACGAAACTATAGTCCATTGTTGCTAGAACTTAGGCTTGAGTCTACATCCTTTTGTCCCTTGGAGCACTGTTGTGTTCTTCCCAAGCTTGTATTTTGCTAGTAAGCTTGCTATCGGAGTGATGGAGGATTGAGGTGGTGGAGGCCCAAGTGGGGGATTCAGTTTCTCCGGTTCGCAGACATGCCGTCAGAGGTTGTCACTTGTAATCTCTGATTCATATTAATAGAAATATCTTTTCCTGTCCAGTAATGTGTATTTGAATTAATATTGTATCCATTGGAATATGTCAAATGCTTTTACATTATTGATTATATATGCTAGAATAGATCTAACACCATGAAATATAGTATGCTTGTATTGTTTACTTGTTGTTGAGGACGTATTGTAACAATTCAAGCTAAAGATTGGAAAGCTCAACGGGGATCTACTTCAACCGTCCAGAATAAGGTACGAGGTTCGATCCTTTAGTGTTAGATGTTTTTATTTCTATTGCATATTGGGAAAGATTGATTTCTAGAGTCTAGCTGTTTGTTGTGGTACCCCAAGCCATAGGAATTTCTCTCTGTAACAAGTAGCTTGTTTGTTTCTGTTTTTGGTGAAGATTACCAGTTCAAACACTTTGACAGTGTTAAGGACCCCCTGGACCATTACTTTCTAAATGAAACAACCCAGAGTTCTAGGATTTAATGATAGAAAGTGGTTAAAGAAAGTTCAGCAAGAGTTGAGTATCATTGAAAAAAATTTACCTGACGTGATTTATGGGCAAGTCTACGAGGATCGTATGGATTTGCTGAGGGTTGTGATCCTTGAAGCCAGAGGGTCTGCATATCAAGAATCAAGATGACATTTTTTTCTTTGATAAATTGTTGCCCAAGTCTTCATGACGCTGGGTGGAGTTGGTACCATTCACACCCACCTCCTAGCCAAAATCTCTGGATCACTGTGCTTGTATTGGATCTCTTGATGGATTATCTTAGTTTTTATGTTCTGCTAGTGGAACTTTGGGTGTAGTCACTCGCATCTCTTGATTTACATAACAAGAAAAATTCATAACAGGACATAACAAGACATTTGAGTGTAGTCACTCGCATTCTCTGTAGGACATAACAGGAAAATTCTTAAGGGAGTTACCATCCCTATCTTGAGCAATATTAAGCAAAATGCATTCATGGAAATGGGCATATTTATTCCAGCATCATGAAGGTGCATCAAGGGCAACATTCACCACTTTGGGACAACATGAATTTGTAACAAAAGAGGGGATTGCACACCCTTATTGGTATAATTCAAGGCATATTAAATATGAATTACACTAACCAGCATGACAACAATTAATCCAACAACACACTACTTATTCTAGACAGAAATAGAGGTACATAAATGAGGTGAGATCATACTCTACCATTAGCAGGAAGGATGGATGCATCTCTTAAGGAGAAATTGAAACATTGAAGGAACACCAAATTGGTATTTATGTATCCATTTTTAGTTGCATGTAGGATGCACTTCACTAGAGAAGTGGCAACACTATTTTTAGAATACTGACATATAAGATTTGAAGAGCTAATTTTCAGTAGTTTACCTTCAGTATGTAGGAAACTCCACTTGTGTGAGTTATCTTATATTTATTACATGGAGAGGTTACAAAAAACTAAGGTGGGGTGCATGCATGGGGTTACATTGTTTTTTCTGAGCATGCATGCAGAGCACCTCACAAGGGGGGTTAGAATCACAAGGGGAGTTTACCTCTTACTTGTAATCAACTCTTAGACTTTAATTTTGATACAGTGGGAATTTGGTCCCCATTTTCATTTTTTGTGTTGATTATATCCTTAACTTACATAAAAAATCTATGTTAGTGAATTTACAAGTTCCCAGTCAAACACGTTTACTTTTCAAAAAGACCAAGATTAAGAATTACATCAGCAAGATTGGAATTTTCCTTCCGAACAAGTTGACAGAGTTTCTCTTGTTTCATAGTAAATGTGCCATTTTTTTCCATTCCTTGATTTTAATCTGTAAACTCTGCCACCATACCATCAACCTGAAAATATTTTTCCATCAATTTTGAAAAACTATTACATTTAAAAACAAGCTATAAAAACATGGAGATACTGCATGAGTAACACAGATACCAGACAATTAAAAAATACATGTTGAACAAAATGGTCAAGTGCAATATATTGTACTAGCACACTTCCAATGATATGAATTCCATCGATATCCAATCTCTTAAAAACTATATAGTCTACACCACCTTGCATCCATGTCTCCATAGACGGCTTCTCTACCACAACATAATCTGCAGCCTCAAAATTCAACCATTTTAGATTAAAAACTAATTTTGAACCATACTAATCTAATTGAACAAAAACGACAAAAATAAAAACAACATCATTATCTCTTATTGATCTATGATAGTAAAACCTCAATGTTTGTATAGAATCTCATTTCCATGGCTATTTCATGCAAATCGTTGGTACCCTAAAGGTCTATTTGACCTCCATCCTTTGGAATCTTGTAAGTGAATAGTTTTTTTAGGATTTATCTCTTAATTATGTTATTTCAATGCTTCACTAATCTAAATATCCAAGCAAACATTGACACAACTTTGTCTTTTGGTATCTATCTCCATCGTTTTTGTTTGTTTGTTTGAAGAAATTGTATGCATTGTAGCTGTTCTAAACAAATTCAATTGAGCTTAAACCCTCATTCAAATTTACATCATTATTACAAGATTTCAAATGATTATAGGAGATCCTAAGGAAGTTATTGAACCTCTTTTGCAACATTCTGATCAGGGATAGTTCCCTTAATCGAACCTTTAAATTTTAATTACTTTGCAGTGTTATATTTCACTCCTATTAGAATTATGTTCATTGGTTTAGATATGCAATTAAATGGGATTGTTAGCCAAACAAATAACTTAGGCTTTAAAGTTTAATTTGGAATAAAACTTTGGTCTGTGATTATCTAGGAATTACATTGGAATCTCAGTCTAGATTTTATTCTCTCTTTTAACATCTTGAATGGCCTAAAATTTGGAATATTTGTGTATTCCCTTTGCATGATATTTTCTGGAATCTACATAAGAAAATCCAATACTCTGTTTTGGTGCACACTCATGTTCTTTTAAATCTCATTTATCTCAAACTACATCCCATATTGTCATAAGACTTCAAAGATTAAGTTTCCTTTTATTGTTCTTTTCTTCTTCATTGAACTTGCACATCAAAAGCAAGTATAAAGGGATTAGAAAAATCATAAATAAAGATATTTTAAACACATGAAATCCATCACCACTGATCTTAGTTTGGACATTTTTGGTCTATTTTAAAGCTATAAATGCATAATTCCATTGCATAATCAGGGTAGTCGTTTTGTCTATTCTCTCAGTTTGAAAAGAACATTTTTTGGTCTTTCT
>LPNX010194265.1:0-47046 GCA_001517045.1 Pseudotsuga menziesii
AAGATATGTATCTAATGTGAATTGAATGTGGGAGTGTGAAGGCCGCTCCAGAGGAATTTCAAACAAACTTTTCAAATATTCTTGAAGGATGATTTCATTGATGGTTTCATATGTGATTGTTCTTTAATCATTCATGGTTGCATATAATTCTTGGGTTATTTTGTACTTGTTGTGAATCTTGTGATCATTATATTTGGAAGAGCCCTCCTAAAGTTTTTGGCTTATTGAGTTAGATACACATGGTTGTTAGAGCATGTTTATAACAGTTTAGGTAGGTCTTCTTTCATACAAGTTTGAATATCCTTGATCGTTTATCTTCTCTCAAGTCCTTGGTACAAAACGGAATGGAGCCATTTATTGAGTAGTGGGATGCAAACTGCAAGCAGTGAAAAATTTTCAAATATTGAAAATAGCGAACCACAAAAGAGATTTGGAGAGACTTTTATGGAGATCAAGGCAAATTTTTTTGTGCAGAGTTCTATTTTCAAAATTTAAAAGCTTTCACTGCTTGCAGTTGCATCTCACTACTCAAAAATGGCTCCATTTCGTTTTGTATCAGGGACTTCAGGGAGTGTCATTAATGTTTGAAGGCAAATTTTTTTGTGGAGAGTTCCATTTTCAGGTTTTCATGAGTTGTTGAAGGATTCAGCAAAGTGTAATGAATATATTTTGCAGTCTTTGATAATTTAGTGCTTCCCCGACTAAATACAATTTAGTTATGTAATGATCATGTTCATTTAGAAAATGGGTCCGCCACTTCTATTTATAGTTTTTTTTGACAGAGGCACGTCGGTCGAGGTATTTACCTCGACCGAGCTCTATACCTCTACTGAGTTAACACCTCGGTCGAGGTATTTATTAACCCTCGGTCGAGGATTTAATACCTCGACCGAGGGTTAATAAATACCTCAACCGAGGGCTGGAAAAAACCTCGGTCGAGGGCTGAAAAAAAACTCGGTCGAGATATTAAAACCTCGGTCGAGGGCTTGTTAAACCCTCGACCGATGTACATTTTTTGGTTTTTGCCGAAATGCCCTTGCCAAAAAGTGTTACCTAAGTCCGTGGATTCACCCATAAATAATGCTTCAACAACCTTCATGTGCTTAATTAACAGTTTCCTCAGTAAATACTTAGACAAATTTGTAGTCATCTTTATAGATGACATATTAATTTATTCTAAAAGGAAAGAAGAACGCGATGAACACTTGCAAATAATACTACAAGTTTTAAGAGAACATCAATAATATGTTAAGTTCAGTAAGTGTGAATTTTATAAAGATAAGATACAATATCTAGGGCATGTAATATCAAAAGAAGGAATATTGGTATACGCGGATAAGATAAAAGCAATAATTGATTGGCATGTTCCCAAGGACGTAGTTGATGCATGATCCTTTATGAGAATAACATGTTATTACAACAAATTTATAGAAGGATTTTTCAAAATTGCAAATCCTATAACATCATTACAGAAAAAGGGCAAGAGATTTGTCTGGGATAAAAAATGCGAATTTCTTTTTAATAAATTAAAAGGATTATTAACCAATGCATCCATTCTAAAAATAGAATATCCAGACAAATGTTTCGTCATATGCACTGATGCATGGAACAAAGTTTTGGTGGAGTATTGACACATGAAGGTCAGTTAATTGCATATGAATCGAGGAAGTTAAAAAAACACGAAAATAATCATGAAACTTATGACTTAGAGTTAGCTACCATAATCTATGCTTTAAAAATGTGGCACCATCATCTAATAGGTAAAAGTTTTTTATTAATGTCTGATGACATAAGCTTAAAATGTCTATTTGATCAACAAAATCTAAACACGGAGGCAAGCTAGATGGTTAGCTTTCCTTAGCAAATATGATTTTGTAATCAAACACATAGAAGGGAAAGAAATAAAGTGGTTGATGCCTTAAGCAGAAATGCAGCAACAAATTTTTTAGTTGCCATTAGCAGTTATAAAACCAAATTAAAGGATAAATTGGAAGAAGGAATAAAATTGGGCACAAAATACCAAAGTTTAAGAGAAAAGTAGCACAAAATGTATCTGAAAATTTAAATACAGATTACAGTTTAAATGAAAAACGCTTAATGCTGTATAAAAATAGACTTTATATGCCTAATATATTGGAATTTAAACTATTGATTTTAAATGAAGTAGACAAAAGTCCTTACTCCAGACATCCTAGGTATCAAAAGATGATAACAATGTTGAGAAATGAGTATTTTGTCTTAATATGAAAAATGAAGTTGCTAAATTTTTAGCTAGGTGTATAGAATGTTAGCAAGTTAAAACTGAACATCAACACCCAACATGTCTTTTACAACCATTACCAATTCCAAGCTGGAAATGGGAAGTCATTAGTCTTGATTTTATAACTGGTTTGCCTAAAAATCAGAAACAAAATGATTCAATAATGGTAGTTGTGGACAAACTAAGTAAGGAAACACACTTTATACCTGTTAAAACAACTCATAAAGCTACTAGCATTGCTGACATCTTTATGAAATAAATATTTCATTTGCATAGAATTCCAAAGGTAATAATTTCTAACAGAGATCCTAAATTTACTGGTAATTTTTGAAAATCTTTATTTAAAGGACTAGATACTAAACTGAATTTCAGTACTACTTATCATCCGCAAATGGATGGACAAATAGAAATATTTAATCAAGTACTAGAAGATACGTTACAAATGTATGTTAGAGACTATTCCAAGAAGTGGAAATATTATTTGCACTTAGTTGAATTTGCATATAATAACCATTACCAAGCTTCAACAAAGTTTAGTCATTTTGAAATATTATATGGTAAAAAATATAAAACTCCTATTACATGGAGTAATCCAGTAGACGAATTGATGTTAGAGCCTGAATTTTTAAAAGAACTGGAACTAACAGTGAAATATGTACAAAGCAATTTGAAAACTTCTTAGGAGAGACAAAAGATTCATGCCGACCTTAAAAGAACTCTGAAGGAATTCCAAGTAGGTGAACATATATTTGTTAAGGTAAAACCCAAAAAGAGCTCCTTTAAACTAGGAAGTTGTGCTGAATTAGCACCCAGGTATTGCGGACTGTTCAAAATATTAGCAAGAGTGGGGCCAATGGCATACTAGTTAGTTTTTCCACCTAATCTTATAATACATAATGGCTTTCATATTTCTATTTTGAAGAAGTATGTACATGATGGTAGTCATGTGATCGACTGGAATGTGATTCAGGTAGAACTCGAAGGAGATTTTCAAGTGGAACCGGACTATATTCTCGACAAGAGGGAATTTTTTTTTGAAATCACACCATTGGACAGGTAAAGGTGGAATGGAAACACCTCAGTCTAGATGAAGTAACGTGGGAATTGGAGAGCGATATGCAGGTGTCATATCTGGCTCTATTCTAGGAAGACTCAGAATATCATAAGAAACATCAAGGATGATGTTGAGCTTAAGAAGAGGTGTTTGTAACACACCTAGAACTGAAAAAATAAATATTTATTATTTATTTCAGAAAACATTATGTTAAATTTATTATAATTTTTTTATGACCAAGTTGGTCAAGGATGATTGTAATTGAAGAACTATTTATTTTAATAATTAAATAGAAGAGACACCTATCCAAGGGAGATTGTTGAATGAGTGTTCACTAACCCACTAGGAAGAATGAGTAGCTGTAGAAGGTTGGTTGACAAGTGGCAGCACTAGCATTTCACTTTCTACATGTTGCAGGAAGCATAATCCCTAAAATTGTGGAATCTTATAAATATCATCAAATTGAGTAGGAGGCTCACTACTCATTCGGTTTCTGAGGGAATATACCTTGTGATTGCTACAAACTGAAAAGTCAGCCACACAAGGAATTTGATGAGGGGACAACTAAAGTGGAATTGCTGAGTTAAGTCTACTACTGAGTGCTAAGTTGTAGCAAGTTACTATGTGGGATATTATCTAGTGATCTTTGTCCTAGTGGTTCAGTGAATGGGCTTAAGAGTCCTAAGTAAGTACTTTTGGCTTCTTCAAGAGAAGGTTGGGTGGAACAGTCTCCCTTGGGTGTTTGTACCTTACTGCATATTATCTAGGTTCAAATGTTACTTAATTATGAATATATACTTTTATTTGGAAATATGCTCAGTATCTATAAGTAGGATGATTGATTATGTTATGAACTCTATATCTGAAAGATGTTTGAAAATTGTTCTAAGAGAATGGATCTATAATTTTCTTTACTCAAAGTTAAGATTTAAATTTAGTGTTCTCGTTATTTTGTTATGTACACCTTTTAACGGATGTGTTTCCCTTTCTCCTGTATATTCATTATAGTACCTCTACATTATTTTCAAACTACTATATATTGTCAAATTTATTGGTACTTCCTCTATTAGTATATATTTAAATTAAAATATAAGTATAATTACAGAGATTTAAAAGTATATACCTATAAGACAAATAAATCCTAATAAAAATAAGACTTTTAGATAACTCCATAAGTTGTTTATATAGTTTCTTAAAGCAAACCAAAAAGTGCTTATTATAAACATATTAAATGTTGAATCTAATACATAGTATGCACATTTATGCACATGATAAGGTTTTACAGCGATAAACCTAATATTTGTTTCTTATGTTTTAGGGCTGAGTTTTGGCCTCTTCATCACACCCGAGATACAGTTAGGATAACCTAACTTTAGATTTAAAAATTAATAACTAATCTAGGTTCTACATAAGTTCTTTGTAAGCAGGGATGATTTTAAGGAACCATACATATTTAAAAGTGTATAAATGTTGGCGAATCTTACCGATTCTTAAAACGCCATCTATAAAATGATTGGAAATATTTTTCAAAAAGTATTTTAATCTCCAAGGATTTTATATCGTTTATATAATAATTTGGCGTTTTTAGGAAGAAATTTTTTTACCCCATCAAAACTAGGCGAAACAGGGCTTCAAAAAATGCAAAAAAAAGAATCTTTTTTGGGAAAAAAACATGGAAAAATAACCCATTGGGCTAACTTTTGCCCCTAAAATTATCCTTGTTTATAAGGACGACATGGCCCAATTTTTTGTAATATCATTAATGTTAAAATACTAAATCGAGAGTATCGACAGGCTGCATCACTGATTACAGGATGTAAGCCGAATTGGTATTATCATTTGCAATCTATTACTTACAGATTAAAAACATAACAACCTTAGGGATTATATATTTTGCTTTAAAAATCGGTATTATCCACTAAGAAAATAGTAGAGTCTTTTTAAAGACAGTCTAGTCAACCTATAAAGGTTTCATAATTTGTAAATAGAGAATGGCATTACGACTTCCATCAAAAAAATGAAAAGATAAGTACAGGATCATGACCGAACTTGTATCCTTATCAAATTAAACCTTTTTATGATTCAAGACAACAATGAAACTTTAACATCAAGACGGGATTTAAAATTGAAAAGGTGAAACCCTCACGGGCCTTTCCCAAAACTACCAAAACCATTATTGGAAGTGAATAACAGTGGTTATTGTTGGCAGTGGCCTTAAGACCATTTTCTTTATAAACAAGAATGACCATGTAGAGGTCTCATTATATAAGAAATATCTAACCTATCCATTATAATATGTTTCCCCAAGGTTCCATTACCTGCTAACTATCGATTTAAGGAAAACCACTGTGTAAAATCAAAATAATATTAAGATACCATAAATATAAAAGCCTCACAGGATACATCCATAACCTTATTCCATCAAAGATAAAAAATAATAACTTATTGACAGTGGCTCTATGGCCCAAAATTCTTTCCAAAAACGAATGCAACAGGTTAACGACCTCACGGCCACATTAAAATGTTATAAAAAATAATAAAACGATAAAATCCATCTTGACTGAGGCAATACATAACCAAGGAATCAATACAAATATTGGTTTTACTTCACGCATCTATTGAAAATTTGGGAAGATGGCCCTCTATTATAATGACATATTTAAAACAAAGCCACATTGCTGCAAATCCAAGCACAAAATGGTCTTTTAAAACTTAAATCCCTCACGTTTTTTTTTAATAAATCAACAGAACTTTACATTGCTAAAATGATAGTAATAAGAACTATTCAGTTTAAATCATAGAAAACAAGAGTGACCCTATTACTAAATAGATGTGGCTTAGTCTTTACAACTCCACAGACAAAGGGATTATCCCTTATAGTGCAAAGTATAAAAAACCTCATAGCTACCAAAGACCAACTTATCACTCTCATGCCCAAAGCTAAACGCAGAGTTGGAATCCCAACTTGCCATATAAAAACGCAGGCTAAGCCATGGTGCCACAAGCTATCAAGAGAAAATAAGGGGGAGGTTTAGGTCTTACCCGGACCACAGATCCTTCTAAGACAAACACCAACCAAGACTCATTTACAGAGATTTGTTCTGAATGCATCTTGCACATTATAAATGAAAGGGTTAAATATTATCATAGAAAATTGTTATGACTACAAATTTTCCTTGCAAATACTTCATGAAATAAAAACGAAAGGAGATTTACTTGGTTCGATGAGATTCCTAAGGAAAACAAACCACTAGCAAGTTTTATGTTTGTGCAGGAAAGGAGGATGGGTGTCGAGGTTCGAGCACTTGGCTCCTCCACCTTGGAACCACCACAAACTATGTAAAATATCAGACAAGGACCCAACAAAGCTCCACAAAATAAAAAACCCGAGGAGACCAAGATTCAAAGACAAACTTTCACAATTTATGAAAAACACATTAAACCCTAGGGTTTTTCTTTAAGACATTTGGCAGACAGGTGGAGCATTAAAGACATTCACATGACATATGCACGTAACCATCAAAGCATGTCCCTTTTACATCAAATCAACCATCGTGACTTTATCAAGATACATACCTTGTAAGAGTTTATGATATGAATAACTTGGATCATCTTAGGTGTCCCACTTTTGCATAGGCTCATGTAATTTCTAGTAGTTGGGTGTTTTACAAAGTTAGGGCTTGATATAACATAGGAGATATTTTAGCCATGACCCTTATTGTCACACCTTTGCTCAGGATGTATGGTGTACTTGGATTTAGGCCTTGTTCCCGTATCTAGGTAGTTTTAGGCTCAATCGTTTTCATCTACACAAGAAAAAAAGGATTTCTGCATTAGCCATGAAGGCTAAGTAAGACCTGAAAACCTCCCCTTCCTAGCTCATAGACAGGATCAAGGACGGAAGAACAATAGCAGCCTTACAACAATTTGTTATGTGAGAAAATATAAGAATTATTACGACAATTAAGTTAATGGTTAATTTATTACACAGTAAAATAATGCCCAAAAAAAGGACATGTCATGGAAGAAATCAAACACAATAATTGTGCAGATATCTTCAAGTCACTTCCGAGTTATTGTCACAACTAAACTAGAGTAAAATAGAACATATATTGATTTATCTTTCTAGGGAAAGTACAATTTTACATGGAATAATTTTTTTTTTCGAAAAATTGGAATTGTTACAATTTACAAAAATAAAAGTTGTTTCTTCAAATACAATTACATTTAAAGGTTCAAAATTAAACATAAATTTTAAAAGCAAATGTTCATAATTAAGTATCATATATAGAAAATGTAATTTTTAAAATTCTCTTCATAATATTTACTTTTCAATTTTGTTTATGATGACGATGAAACACCTATGGTGTTTTAGGAACAGACCAAATACATTTATTTAACTAGCATTCACAAAATTCAAATTACATTTTCATAATTTATAAGTTTTATTATAAATGCTTTTTCCTCATAATATTAAAAGTCTTATATATAATTGAAAATTATAAATGGGTTTTTCTATACATTTGAAACTTTTATATAGTTTATTTTAGTCTTATATATACTTGAAAAATTCCAAGAAAGGCACGTAGCTTCCATTAGGTTCCTGGCAGGTCGAGGAACATTCATAGGGTCAGATGAACAGACATTATCATCACCCGTTCATTAATGGGATAGCTATGCGGCTCTAAATATATTTCAAGATCTTTTTTTGGTTTTTCTATGACTATGTGCTTCTCAACAGCTTGGTATACTGGTTTTTTTTATCAATGTATATATTTCAGCAGAACAATAAACTTTATTAGTTTATATAGATCTTATATGATTCGATATAAAATCTTGGATATTTTCTGGCGCTATATGGACATATGTATGGACATATTATAGAAACGTTTTTGTAAACAGTACAAACTCATGGTTAGCAGTGGCTTACTATGTTATTTGCTACAAATGTAATTTTGTTCTTTTTTTGAAATAAAATTATGATTTTTTTAGGGGAATATATATATATATATATATATATATATATACTTAAAAATTCAAATAAAATTAATAATATTTTATTAATTAAGAAATAAAAATAAATTAATTTTTTAAGAAATTGATAATGTAAGGCTAATATTCATCACACTTTTAATATGTTAAAATTGTTATGGAAAGATTATGTTATAAAATAAGCGTTTATACTATGTTTAAGTTTAATCTCATTTTGTAAATTTTTATTATCATATTATATTTATATTCATGTTATTGTTGGAAATTATCTTTTATTATCTATCATACATTAAAGAGAAAATTTAAAGAATAACATATATACAAAATTAAAAAGTTGTTTCTTGGAATCAAAGTACCATTTAAAGGTTGAAAAAATAAGTTACATATTAACCATAAATTTTAAAAAATGACCATTCTTATTTATATCATATTTGTATCATATGCAAATAATACTTTTCATTTATCATACTTCATAACATGACTATAAATATAATGTGAAACATGGTTGTCCAAAGTCATCCATGGTTCACTACAATGTGTGTTATATGTTGACATGACCAAAGATGTGACGCATGACTAATGTGACATTTGACACTCATAAGGGTTATGTCTCATTGTCATGTTTATCAATGGTTTTTGTTGCATTGTGGTGTTCTTCAAGAGTTATGTAACATTGCGACATTGGTCAGGGCTTATGCAGCATTACAGTAATGCCCAAGATGTGACACATTAGTAATGCACCATTTGATGTTTAGAAAATTTCATGTTGCATTGTGATAAATGGCGATGTTGTTCTGAATTCAAACATGCCTTGTAAAGTCAACCATGGTTGACTATGTTAAAACAAATGTCAAACATGGTTGACCAAAGTCATCCATGGTTCACTACAGTATCTGGTAAATGGCGACACAACAAAAGATGCAACACATGAATAATGTGGCATTCGTTGCTCATCAATGGTTATGTCGCATTGTGATGTTTATCAAGGGTTATTTTGCATTGAAATGTTGATCAATGGATATGTCACATTGTCAGATTAACGAAGTGTTATGTCACATTGCAACAACGCCGAAGATGTGATACATTAATAATGTGGCATTAAATGTTCATAAAATTTCATATTACATTGTGAACTATGGTCGTTTGGTTCTAAAGTCAATTATGGATCGCTAAAGTTAGCCATGTTTGACTACGGTCATACTAAAGTCAAACATGATTTACCAAAGTGATACATTGTTCGTTATATTGTTTAGTATATTGCGATGTTATTTAAGGGTTATGTGACATTGTGAGATTGGTGAAGGGTTATATTGCATTGTGACAATGTGCAAGATGTGATATATTAATAATGCGACATTCAATGTTTAGAAAATTTCATGTTGCATTGTGAACTATGGTCATGTGGTTCATTGAAGCCAACCATGCTAATTATGGTCAAACTAAAGTTAAGGATGGCTAACCAAAGTCAACTACGGATAACAAAAGTGAGAGATGACTTTATAAAGTCAACCATGATTTACTATACTCAAACTAAAGTCAAACATGGCTGACCAAAGTGAGTCACGGTTCATTAGAGCCTTGTCTCGTATATTCTAACACAACCAAAGATGTCACATGTGAATAATGTGTCATTTGAAATTCATTAAGGGTTATGTCGCATTTTGATGTTTATCAAGGGTTCTCCTACATTGTGGTGTTCTTCAAGGGTTATGTCACATTGTTACATTATTCAAGGGTTGCATGGCTATGAAAATGCAATAATTCCCAAGATGTGACACCTTAATAATGTGGCATTCAATGTTCATAAAATTTCATGTTACATTGTGAATTATGGCCACGCGATTCAGTAAATTCAACCATGGCTATTTATGTCCTAACTAAAGTCAAGCATGGTTAACCAATGCCAACCACTGTTAACCAAGTTAAATATGACTCATTAAATTCAACCATGCTTGACTATGGTCAAACTAAAGTAAAACATGGTTGACCAAAGTTAGCCATGGTTCACTACAGTGTCTAGTATATACCGTTAAAACCAAAGATGATACACATGAATAATGTCACATTCAATATTAATCAAGGGTTATGTTGCATTTTGATGTTTATCAAGAGTTATGTGGCATTGCAATGTTCTTTAAGGGTCATGTGAAATTGCGACATTGGTGAAGGGTTATACTGCTTTGCGACAATGTGCAAGATGTGACAAATTAATAATGTGACATTCAATTTTTAGAAAATTTCATGTTGCATTATGAACTATAGCCATGCGGTTCATTGAAGTCAACCATGCTAATTATGGCCAAACTAAAGTTAAGGATGGTTCACCAAAGTCAACTATGGTTAACAAAAATCAAACATGACTTTCATAACTCAACCATGCTTGACTATAGAACTAAAGTCAAACATGGATAACCAAAGTCAGTCATGGTTCACTAGAGTGTATCGTATATGACAACACAACCAAAGATGTCACAAGTGAGTAATGTGTCATTCAACATTCATCAAGGGTTATGTTGCATTGTGATGTTTATCAAGGGTTCTCCTGCATTGTGGCGTTCTTCAAGGGTTAAGTCACATTCTAAAATTGGTCAAGGGTTGCATGTCTGTGACAATGCCCAAGATGTGACACGGTAATAATGCAGCATTCAATGGTCATAGAATTTCATGTTACATTATGATATAGGGCCATGTGATTCAGTAAAGTCAACCATGTCTATTTATGGACTAACTAAAGTCAAGCATGGTCAACGAAAGTCAACCATAGTTAACTAGGTTAAATATGACTCAATAAAATCACATTCTTGACTATGGTCAAACTAAAGTAAAACATGCCTCGCCAAAGTTAGTCACGGTTCACTACAGTGTTTGGCATATGCCAACACAACCAAATATGATACACATGAATAATGTCACATTCGGCATTCATCAAGGGTTATGTCCCATTGTGATATTTATCAAGAGTTATATTGTATTGTGATGTTCTTTAAGGGTTATCTAACATTATGACATTGGTGAAGGGTTATACTACATTGCGATAATGCACAAGACGTGACAGATTAATAATGTGACATTCAATGTTTAGAAAATTTCTTGTTGCATTGTGAGCTATGGCCATGTGGTTCATTGAATTCAACCATGCTAATTATGGTCAAACTAAAGTTAAGGATGGTTAACCAAATTTAACTTCAGTTAACAAAACTCAAACATGAATTTCTAAAGTCAACCATGCTTGATTATAGTCAAACTAAATTCAAACATGGCTGACCAAAGCCAACCATGGTTCACTAGAGTGTCTCGTATATGCCAACACAACCGAAGATGTGACAAGTGAATAATGTATTATTTCACATTCAAGTGTTATGTCGCATTGTGATGTTTATTAAGGGTTACCTTGCATTGCGATGGTCATCAAGGGTTATTTCACATTTTGACATTGGTGAAGGCTTATGTCGCATTACAACAATGGCATATATCTGAAACAATAATAGTGTGACATTCGATGTTTGGAAAATTTCATTTTGCATTGTGAAATATGGCGAGGTGGTTCTAAAGTTAAACATGCCTTGCTAAAGTCAACCAAGGTTGACTACGGTCAAACTAAAGTAAAAAATGGTTGTCAAGGATCAACCATGGTTCACTAAATTGTATGGTATATGTTGATACAACCAAATATGCAACACATGAATAATGGGGCATTCGATGTTCATCAAGGGTTATGTCGCATTGTGATGTTTTTCCACTTTCTGACATTCATAAATTTTTATGTTTGATTGTGACATTCCTCCACATTTATGTTAGTATGTGAAATTCATCTTTTCATTCTTTGTTGAAGGGTTTGCAAGGGTTTTGTAACATTGCAATGTTAATCAAATGTCATTTTTTATTGCAAAATTAAATTTCTAATCATGTTTAAGTTATGTCAACTTCTATTATTATTTTTTAATATTTTTAATTAAATTGAAAAAATAATATTAATTAATAATTCAAATTAATATGATATATACTAGAAACAACCACATTAATTTTATTAATGTGTCTCATTACGCCGATAGGCATAAATTTAGGCACATACTATAGGAGACACTACCATTTTTTATTACAAAATTAAATTTCTAATCATGTTTTAGTTATGTCAACTTCTATTATTAATTTTTGATATTTTTAATTAAATTGAAAAAATAATATTAATTAATAATTCAAATTAATATGATATATATTAATTTGAATTAATATCATGTATTCAAGAAAATAAATTGTTTTAAAGTATGATTTTTATCATTAAACATATTATATCTTATTAAATTACTATACTAAATTCTAAAAGAAAATGTTTTAGAGTTTAAATTTTCATAATTTTAATTAGTAATTTTGATTTAGAGTTTGTTTTTTCATTTTGAAACATAAATACATTGTTTTCTTATTTTATATCTTAAATTTTCTTTAAACATGATTAAACGATATTTCAATTTAAAAAAACTATATGTACAACCATAGTCTTCATTAAGTCAAATATTAAGTCAAATATTAACCATGAATTGAAAATTATTCAAATGCTTATGTTTGCATTTATCATAATCTAGAAAATTTTTCCTCTAATATTTAATATTCATGTCGCGTAGACATTATGATACAACCAAAATTTTTCCACTAATATTCATGTCGCATAGACATTATTCTATAACCGTCGGTGTTCAATGATATATAATAGTATAGTGAATTAAATAATTATATTTCATTATTACTTTGAATATAGCAATTTAATTAAAGAACATATCCCTAATGTAATTAATTAATTAAAATGTAACATCATAATTAAAAGATGTGATGATGCACAATCATGGACTCCTTTAAAGGCACTTTAGATGCCACATAACACTGAAAAAACATAGAACCTTTGACTTTAGCTGACAATTAGAGGTACTTCCCTAACCGATTTGAAGATGATGTAAAAAGACAAAAGTTAGGTAAGGGAATATGCTTTCATAATATATAAGTTTTATCTATATAAAATTTGTGCAAATGATTATAAAATTAGTTTCCCTTAAATTGGGTTTTCAAATTTTTAGCACATCATAACATATATGTTTGTGCAGGTGCAACAGTATATGAGGTAAATGATGCCATTTTCGGATAAAATCTTGCAGACATATAAAGGAAAATGGTACTAGTGCAACACTATTTTTTCAAAAAAATTATGCATTATTTTTTATTATTATTAATTATTGAAGTATGAAAACCTTGAAACAAAAACGTTATGTGCGGGTGCAACACTTTAGAGGATAAAATTAATGAAATTATGGATTTCTATATACAATATTGTAGAGCTCTCTCTCCTCTAGTGCACCATATAGTTTTCTTGCAAAATCGTGAAGGCAATCAAAAGTTATATAAAAAACAATGGATGTATGTATTTTCAAAAATTGATGTGTGTCATTTACAAAAATAATAATAAATAAATAAAACATACATCTGTAAGAAAAAATTACATATTCAGAATCGTAAGATCGTATTCTACAATATTCTATATTTTCATAAAAAAATATTGTGTTTGTCATAGCAAAAAACACCATCGAAACTGAGCATATTCACAGAGTTCTGAAATACAGGAAATATCCCTGGTTTATTCGTCCTAGCCAATAGGTTCAGTAGTCCAAATCTATTTCCGAACCTAATGCCAATCCTTATTCTTGCTAAAATTTTAAATTTTACAAAACACATATGCGTTATAACGCACGTGTGTTATAACACATATGTGATACGTAGATGCGTTATAATGCATATGTGTTTTATATCTATTGATCTTAATATTCAATTATTCCCTCAAATTCTTATCCAAAGAGAACATAGCATATTCCCCCCCATCCCACTTATATTTATCCCCCCTTCATTCCCCCTTTCATATCTCTCCCCTACCCATCATTCCATTCTCTTATATTTCTCCTACATTCATCCCCCCCATATCTCTCCCCTACCCATCTGTCCCTCCTATGATTCCCTCTACACCTTTCTCTCCCTCCTTTGACTACCCACCCTCTTTTAGCTTAATCAATGTAATGTTAATTTCTTCTATGTCATATGCACTACATTGCATAGGTGATATATCTCATATGTATTATATCAGATATGCGCTATATTGCATATGCAATATGATAATCATGTTCTAAATAAGGACCGTTAGGGGTAAAGGAGAAGAATTGCACTAGGGAAAAAAATAATCCTAGAATACAAGCTCAGAAAACATCCAGATAAAACTGAATTAAGTAACCAAAAAAACATGTACGGACCAATTTATAAAAACAAATCACATTTAACTGTATCATATTGAAGATGAATTTAAGGTAGGCAATTTGCAAAATATCCAAAATGTGATCAATAGTAGAAACAGGAATAAACAACAAAGTTTAGTCCAAACAATAACAATTCTACCAGATATCTTAGAGAATAGTTCTAACAAATCATTTCCATACATAGAAATTTCCCTAGGGGTTCCCTCGGCTTTATGAGCAAAATTACATAAAACTTAAAGAGGAAATGAACTGAAATCATCGAGTCTCATCAGCCATAAATATTATAAATATCTTCATCCAGTAAACCCAATGAAATTCAAATACAATTACCCAATGCCTACCTTCTTGTTCGGCCATGCCTCTGGTCCACTTGCCTAGAAACCCAACGTTAATTTCCATCGCATAATCTAATTTGAACCGAGGAAAATAATAAATCAGTCCTTGACTGCAAATCACAAATATTTTCTGATAGGACCAAAGATTCGATAAAACTGATCAATCCCATGCCCCTCCAAAATGGCAGTCATTCATTCGCGTTAGACAATTATCTGGCATTTTCATTATTATTATGAAAGAGATTTTTTTTATCGCCATCAGGTGAGGACATTGTGATGCGACGTCCATATCTTTGAAGCGGGTGTCAAAATATGGTGTCAGCAGCTATAATGGTAGTTCATCAGTGTTTCAGGTTTATTATTATTATTATTATTATTTAGTGTTTCACGTTTTATAATTATAATAATAAAAATTATTATTATCATTATTATAATTTATGGTCATTGTCCCACTATCTCACCCTCTAACCATCCCTCCATCCATTCTGCTATATATTTCCTCCATCCATTATCCTATATATTTCCTGCACCCAATCATCCCTCCCTCCTTTATGTCTCCATATCACATCCCCCATGTATCTCTTACCGCCCCCTATCCCTCCCATATATCTCCCTCTCCCATCCCCCCTATATCTCTTTTTGAGAAAAATTACAGAAAAGTTAAGCAAGAAAATGAATTGAAATCATAAAGCCTCGTCAACCATAAATATTATAAATATCTTCATCTAGTAAACCCAGTGAAATTCAAATACAATTACCCAATGCCAATCTACGTCTTTGGCCATGCCTCCAGTCCTCCTACATAGCAACCCAACGTTAATTTCCATCGCAGAATCTAATTTGAACTGAGGAAAATAATAAATCAGACCTTTCCTGGAAATCACAAATATTTTCTGATGGGCCCAAAGATTCGATAAAAATGATCATTCCCATGCCCCTCCAAAATGGTGGTTATTCATTCATGTTAAACAGTTATCTGTCATTGTCATTATGGTCATTGTCCCACTTATCTCACCCTCTAACCATCCATCCATCCATTATGCTATATCTTTCCTCCATCCATTATCCTATATCTTTCTTGCATCCAACCATCCCTCCCTCCTATATATATCCCTCTCCAATCCCCCCTATATCTCTTACCTCCCCATCCCTCCTATATATCTCCCTCTCCCATCCCCCATATATCCCTTTTTGAGAAAACATATAGAAAACTTAAACAAGAAAATGAATTGAAATCATACATCCTCGTCGGCCATGCCTCTAGTCCACCTTCCTAGCAACCCAACGTTAATTTCCATTGCAGAATCTAATTTGAACCGAGGAAAATAATAAATCAATCCTTTCCTGCAAATTGTAAAAGATTCGATAAAATTGATCAATCCCATGCCCCTCCAAAGTGGAGGTCATTTGTTTGAGTGTTAAATAGTTATCTATCATTGTCATTATTATTATGAAAGAGGATTTTGTTGTTTTGGCATCAGGTGAGAACGATGTGAAGCGATGTCCATATCTTTGAAGCGTGTGTCAAAAGATGGTGTCGACATCTACAACAACAGTTCATTATTGTTTCAGGTTTTTATTTTTATTTTTTATTATAATAATTTAGTCTTACCCCACCCCATCCCTCCCTCCCACTTATATTTCTCCTCCCTTCATTCCCCCTTTCATTTCTCTCTCCTACCCATCCATCCCTTCCCCTTATATTTGTCCTCCCTTCATCCCCCACATATCTCTCCCCTACCAATCTGTCCCTCGCATGATTCCCTCTACACCTTTCTCTCTCTCCTTTGAGTACCCCCCCGTCTTTTAGCCTAATCAATGTGTTGTTAATTTTTGTTCCAACATGATTTTAATATCACATATGCGATATGAAAATCATGTTTTACGTAGGGCGTACTAGGGATAAACCATTGTAACCATAATGCATATGCGTTAAAACGAACATGTGTTATATCGCATATGAAATACTGGTTTTATAAAAAATGTTGGGTTGCGGGCTGTGGGTCAGATTTACTGTAGAAAAAGACATAATTCCTCTGAATATGCATACAGAGAACTGTACAACCTGTCATTTCATCATTTATTACTCAAATATGTAGGTATTTTACAAGTTTGGTTGGATTTCAATGGGGAATGTACATAATAGAGGATGGAAATCAGCGAGGAAGGTGCTTACAATGGAAGAGGCTAAAGAAAAAAGAAAAGAAGAGGGAAGAATAAGAAAATCGTTGACATTCAATTGTTGAGAAAATACTTCCCATTTCTGCTCAACTAGACAATACAATTTTGGATACCTCAAAGGAAGAGTCAAAGCAGAGGAATTTTATAGTGGAAAATACTGTTCATTCTCCAGTGAACCACATTTCAATATCGCATTCATTCGATGCAACCCTACAATTTCCATCAAATACTTGCCCCTCAACATCTCGTGGAAAAACAAAGATACTTGACGTAGAGGTTGAGGAGGATAATGCAATGTTAATGGAAGCTGGTTATGGGGAAGATGAAAATATTGGTGCATTCTTAAGCAAACAATTTTGTGAAGAGTTCAATAATTATGTTCTTGATGATGAATATGTGGTTCTGCAACAACCATGTGAGGTGGTTCAATATCCTAATCGAAGTTGTCAGCCTGTAGTCGATGTAAACATCACTCCAGCATTTCAAACCACAAAAAGGCTCGCATCAACGCGAAAGATAAATCCGAAATGCATACAAGTGGACGAGAGTGAATTGACGTCCATGGAAGATAAGGGGCCTAAACGCACTATCATTCATCATTTTTCTCAAATAATGAAACAATATTTTGATAAAAAAATATGAATCCGGTAAATATCAATTGTTTTTATCTTTCATTAAATCTAGGAGTATGGAAACCATTAGAAGAAATTTAGGCATAATAATATTGAATAATATCAAATCAAGTAATCATATTGTGAAATCTCTTGCTGCTGCATTCACATCGATTGGTAAAAAAACTAATTCACACGACTGTAATGTGGCTCATCATGTCTTGGATGGATCAATTGTAAGTAGATCCACAAGACAATGTTGTTTACTTAAATGCACATCACAATTTGTTCCCTTACATCCAAAGACACTTAAAAAATATTTAGTAAAAAGAGATGAGCTTTATGTAGAGGGACAAATGGAAACATTATGGCATTTTGCGGTAGGTTTCCTCATAAAAACATGAATTTAGTCAAAGGAGTGCAGGGACTACTACACACATTTTGGCACAATAACACTAGGCCTTATTCTAACACAAATGATGTGTTAAAACACTGTAGGGGTTCTATGGATAATGAACCGCATGTTAAAAATTATCTCTACATGACACAAACTCAATTGTTCGAGATGTTTAAAATTTCCCACGTAGAGCTAAGGATATTGAAAATATCTTTTGAAAAATGCAAGCCTTTGTATTTTAGAATCGATACCATTTGAAACACTTGTTGTTGTAGGTGCCACATAGAGTTTGATATATACTATCATACATTTTCACATATACGTTGTTTTTTGAATTCTAACAATGTGCAGGAATGCTCAAGTACACTACCGCCAATGTCATCTAGAGATTTCATCCATGCCATAATGTGTCTGAGGCAAGATGGGCAAACATATTACTTAAAATAATGTGTAGAGGGTTCTTGCAACAAATGTGGTGGGCTTTCATTATGGTCTGATTGCATCCATGAGAGTGAAGATCAATTGTTCGGGAATACAATTATCGAGAAGCAGAACTATCAATATGAGACATATCAGCTACATGATGGGAAAGAAAGAAGATTAAATTGGTGAATTCACAGGTGACAATGTACACGAATAATACTCATTTAAATGACTATAATGTTTATGTTGTTTTATAACATTGTTTATTAACATAAATTAATATTCATGTAAATATTTTTATGTTGTTTTATAACATTGTTTGTTTTATTTTCCACCAGGAGCAAGTATGTGAATTTATTTCAAACTTCTGTGGAAATATCCAAAAGTTGATTCAACATGTCGTTATGGCATGGTGGTAAGAAGATAAATTCAGAATATGCTGAGACACCTTCCCTATCAGAACAATACTATCTGTGGTTGACTTTGCAGAAAATTACACCCTACAACCACAAAACGAAATACAAAGTCAATACTATCACTCAGAGCAGGTGAGCATAATGGTCCATATTACTTATAGACATGGGCCAGATAGCAATAAAGAGAAACGTGTGATATTGAAAGAAAGTCACTTCTACATAAGTGCCAACTGGACCCATGACATCCATTACGTGCAACATTTCTTTAAATTGTTTTATGATCATGTGGTAGCTATGGATATATAATTTTGTCCTCATTTGATTTGGTTAGATGGTTGTGCTGGGAAGTTCAAGAATGCATGTGTATTTCAATGGTTGTGTTTGTTGCACATAAAATAGAAGGTGCCACATATATGGAACTACTTTGAAACTGGTCATGGAAAAGGAGAGCATGATGGCCCTAGTGCATGAATAAAAACTTCCCTTAGAAGGGAAGAGATGAAGTTTATAGGTGCTCGCCTTCAAGACACTGCATCTATAGTGAAATGGTGTGCATATGTGATGGGAGAACAAGAAACAAGGAAAATACTAGTGCAGGGAATATTCTGGGAGGTGAAAATAGTGCATGGAACTTGACAGTTTCATTCAATTACAAGCTCATACAACTCAGCCCTACAAATATGGACAAGATTGAAGGATTTCTTTTGTGGTTCATGTAGAATCGGTGAATGGAATGATTGTGAGTATATGGATACGGTTGATACATCGGATCGAGTGAAACTTGCCACCGATTTAAAGGGGGATAATGAAATAGACCGAGTGGAACATGATCAGGCATATATTTCTATAGACTATGATCACATATCGAATCTCATACAAGCAGGTACAAAAAAGTAAATTTGTAGTACCTAAATCACTACAAGCCTTTACATATAAAGAAATTTTATTTTTGTTACATGTAAGGCCTTTTTTAATAAATGTATTGTTAACTTGACCTATTTCCTTTCATAGGTTAGATATATGTAGTTGTTTCCCCAAAAAATAATGAATGGGCTTTTGATTATTGGTTGACTCGTTACTTAGAGGGGAAACAAACCATTCTCGAACCTATTACAGATGATGACAATATTGAATTCCCAACTGGCTCTATGGTTATAAAATGGGAGTACTTGAGTCTTGACACTAGCAACACAACAGAAAAGGAAGGGTGGGTATGTATATCAAGATTATAGACCAAGAACTATTGTATACCACTTCACCAACCTAGTAGTTGGTATAAACATCAAGTTGCGCACACTTTCTAACTAAAATAGGTCATAAGTATGATGCTTGCTACCTCATTTAGAGCATGAGAGATTGATGGACACCATCAGCAATATAGATGATCTAGATGGACTACTCGAGTGAGTGCATTGTCAAGTGTTACTAGATTGTCTAGTGTGGCTAGATTGTCAGGTGCGTTATTTAAACTTTAAAGTTTGTGTTGAAGAATAATTTCAATACCATTCACCTATACAATTTCAATAATAACCTATGACTGATGAATATCATTCATAGACATCCTACTATTCATAGTAAACTGGATAGTATAAACACGATCCTACACTCTCAGGTGAGTTATCTATAAATAATGTTTGCATAATTTCATTGGGTTCTCTTTATTTTCTGATGAGAGTACTAATGTTTATCCTTTCATGTGCCTAGGATACAAACAAAATCTATGGAATATTGGAGGTTCCAAGAGCTAACGGTCTCTTTAGACACCACCAAATAGAATTCGGAAAATAACATGCTCTAGAGTTGTTGAAATTTACTTTTAATGAATTTTTTATATTAATGCACATTTAGTTACATTTGTGGGTCAACTCTTCGAACTCTTTCCTTAGTGCGTCAACTATGCAAAAAACACCACCGTGTAACTATTGGTAGTGTTTCCATATCGGCATTTCCTATACACACCTGCAAGAGCCAATGACATGCAATTATGTTGATCCGTTTGGTTTTTCGGTCTAGGACCAAAAGTCACAAAGTGTCTCTGAATCACTTTTTGAGGCGACTTTCAACCAGACATAAATCGACAGCCGGAGGTTGGATCGACGAACGGTCGACTCCATTGGTCTCTGGGAATGTGAGTACATCTAGGGAGGCCTCTCCAGCCTGTTTTCATTGCATGATGACTACACTGTGCACTGATTTCATAAACTAGGGTTTTGCTTAGTTTCCTTGAATGCAACTCTTGCCTTGGTGGGTCAACTATGCAAAAAAATCCACAATGGGACTATTGGTAGTGTTTTCATATGAACATTGCCCATACACACCTATAAGAGTAAATGACATGCAATTATGCTGATACATTTTGGTTTTCACTCCAGAACTAAAAGTCACCAAGTGTCCATGAACCACTTTTTGAGGTGGCTTTCAACTGGACATAAATCGACAATTGAAGGTCGGATTGACGAACCGTTAACTCTGTTGGCATGTGAGTACATCTAGGGGGGCCTCTTCATCCTTTTTTAATTTCCCAATGATTGCATTGTTCATTGATTTCATAAAATAGGGCTTTGCTTAGTTTCCTTGAATGCAATTCTTGGGAGAAGCTCTTGGACCCTAAAAAATGCTCTCTCTTCTTCATATTCTTGTTTTTTTAACATGGATATGGCTATGATGTCTTTCTTATATTTAAATATTGTGTCTAGACTTGGATGGTATGTGGACATTGGAGATTTATGACTTTTTCATATGATATGTCATTATTAAACATGTTTCAAGAGAAAGAGAGAGCTATGAGTGTGGATCTTGGTTATGATGCTACTTATCACGTGTGGGTGATGTTCTATTTGTTCCTTGTTTGAATAAGAATGTTTTGAGAGAATTCCTTATATGATATATGTATAGTATAAAGTTCCATTTGAAGAAAAATAGCACACAATCAATGATTGTAGTTTGTTGAGAGAGGGTGGTCTTTATAGATTTCTTATTGATCAAGTTGCACTTGTACATTCTATGGAATTTCTTAGGTAGAGGGAATTTACCTTTATGATACTCTTTCTTGAAAATTCTCTTAGAAAGAGAGACTTGACCTAGATCAGGTTAGTTTGTCAATTGTCAAAGGTTTTAAGGTGTGTGATAGAGGTTCTGATGTTAAAACGTTGATGATATCCCTACATGGGTTGTTAATTGAACCATGATCTTGTTATTTCATTAAGGATGGATTTATGAAGTTATATATATTTCTAATTTTCATAGATACAATCCGTTTGTCTTGGTCTTATATGGAGATGTGATTATCTTTGTAGGATGTCCTGAACAACTTATGATGTGGTGTCTAGTGATTATGTCCCATGGTGTTGACTTGAAAAATGATGGATTTCTCAAAGTTGTTGATGATGCAGAGTTATGTTCCTTCATATGCACAGGCGGTCAACATTCTTGGAGGTTTGAGATGTTGTGATCTAACTAGATGATAGGTCTGGTTCATTTGCAATGGGATCTTAGTTGCAATGGTGAAAACACTTTCCTTATTAGAGGGAGTATTAGCTTTCGAAGTTACTTAAACATCCCTTACATCATTTTTAGGGGTGCTTCATGAGACTTGGGGTACCTGGTGTATGATTAGCCCTTGGATGGTATGTGACATATATAAATATTAGAGGTGGCTTACTTAATGTTCCTTCATATGCACAGGTGGTCAACATTCTTGGAGGTTTGAGATGTTGTGATCTAACTAGATGATAGGTATAATGAATTTGCAATGGGATCTTAGTTGAAATGGTGAAAACACTTTCCTTATTAGAGGGAGTATTAGCTTTCGAAGTTACTTAAACATCCCTTACATTGTTTTTAGGGGTGCTTCATGAGACTTGGGGTACCTGGTGTATGATTAGCCCTTGGATGGTATGTGACATATATAGATATTAGAGGTGGCTTACTTAATGGTTACTTGATATTAGTTGGATGAGTCATACATTATTCCTTGAAGTATTGGATATCTTCAAATAGTTTGTAGGATATGTCATGATAAGGTCGATAATGTCATAACATCACATAGGTGAACCACACATTAAGGGTCATTTAAATTAAACACGTACTTAATGAAAGACATAATTAAACATATATGAAAGGAATATAACAAATATCATGTTCCCATATAAATTCAACCATATATATGACTCTGAACCTTGCTTCATATTATATGGACATATAACGTTTAGAAAAATGGCATGTCATGGCCATAGTAAAAAATAGTGGATCATACTGTACATCTCTGTGTACAAAAAAAAAATTGCACATGTATGTATCCCCCCTATACATGAATTCTATTTAACCCCCCTATACATGAATTCTATTTATCCCCCCCACTTTCACTGCCAGCGTTAGTGGATTTTGAGAAGTCTATCTTTCTTTTTCAGTTTCCCAGTGGTGTTCCCTAGCGTTGAATAAGAGGAACATATCTCATTTCCGGAGACTACACACAAACCAAAATTTGTAAGTTAGTTTACCAACCTATAAAAATATATATGTGCATTTGTTCAAATTCCAAGCCAATATAACATTTTTACTTACTGTCCGTGTGTAAGTGATGGTGGGTTGAGGTGTAACTGGATGTACCATCGGTGCCTCACTAGCAGTGGCCTCGATTGGGTTCTCTTCAAGAACTACTCGCTCACTATCAAGTTGCATAAAATAATATATATGTCAATGCCAACAAATCGATGGGTGCACCAAAAATATACTTGCATGTACAAAGAAAAATATACTACATGGAGGGACAATGATTTTTTCAAAGAAAGTGAGACATGCATGTACCTTAGGGGTGGTGGTGGGTTAGAAGTGACCCCGATTGGGTTCTCTTCAAGAACCACTCACTCACTATAAAGCTGCATAAAATAATATATATGTCAATTTCAGTAAATCATTGGGTGCACAAAAAAGATACTTTCATGTACAAAGAAAACTATACTACATGGAGGGACAATGACTTTTTCAAAGAAAGAGAGGCATATATGTACCTGGGGAGGGGAGAGGTGGGTGAGCAGCGACCATGATTGGGTTCTCTTCAAGAACGACTCACTCACTATCAAGCTGCATAAAATAATATATATGTTAATGTCATGAAATCAATGGATGCACCAAAAATATACTTTCATGTACAAAGAAAACTATACTACATGGAGGGACAATGAATTTTTCAAAGAAAGTGAGACATACATGTACCTAGGGGGGAGGTGGGTGAGAAATGACCCCAATTGGTGCTCTTCAAGCACCACTCACTCACTATAAAATTGTATAAAATAGTATATATGTCAATTCCAACAAATCGATGGGTGCACCAAAAAGATACTTGCATGTACAAAGAAAACTATACTACATCGAGGGACAGTTGGGGAAACAGAGATACAAGATAAGCGAGACATACATATACCTGGGGGGAGTGAAGAGGTGTGTAACCAGAGGGTCAAATAATTGAAACCAGACTAAAAGGATGGGCATATGCATGCCTAAGTAAGGTCGCTCGGTGGGCGACTCTATTGAGTATATTTTCCTACATAAAAAAACATAAAGATACAATTAGACAATTTCAAATAATTATAAAAGTACATGTTGAATCATTAAAAGCATAATTAAAATCATACCTGTACTTGCAAATCCTCAGGTATCTGAGACGGACCTATGTCCAATGCTACATACTCATCCTGTCCACCCTGCACAAAGTATATTGTATCAATACTAAGATGTATTAAATGTGACAATCCCTACTATAAATATGTAAATCATGATGATAGATCAAAATTAATTTTATTACAAGTAATGGTGAAGCACCAAAATTATATGCAGAATTGAACGTTGCATCCATATCATTAGCGTCAACTGACGGACTATGGGATTCTAGGTTCTCATTCTATACCAACTGTAAATGTTTTCATGTAAATTGTAAGATACTTAAAATATAAATAATTTTTGAATCAATTGAACACTGTGATATAAAAAATAATAAACTATATGAAGAATGAGTTTGACTTACATATTGGAGTAACCCATCATTGCAAAAGTCTGAAGAACGCCTATAGCATATGTTTTGACAAGTGGTGCATGGATGCAGCATGACGTGAAATTGTGACCTATCTGCATGTCCACTACAATATCTAGATCAGGTAGAGTGGGGAGACCTAATTGGATCCTCTGTAGGTCAACCCCTTGTCCTACATTTCCAACCCCGTGTCCTACATTTCCCTCGAAAACAGTGCCATGTCGAAGCAATGCATTTTCCAAATCGAATAATTCCTCCTGTGTGTCATCAATCACATGACCTATAGGAGGATATAAATAAGGGGGGTTTGGTGTGCACGAAGGTTGTCTCACATGGTTTGGATCAGTCCTTGCCCCTTGCCTATCTTGGGGAATCCCATGTTCTACCCCCTGGAACTCTAAAATATCAAATTAATTTACATGTTTACCCAATATAAATTAAGCATACAATATCCTAATGAAATAGGATGGGATGTCTCTATTCCCATGAGGGTCTTGATCGAAGAGCATGTACCAACCATCCATATAGTTCACTTTAATATTTGGTTCTATATACTAGTCTATAGAAATGTGTGGTCGACTAGCGGGAGGAACCAATCCAGTGCCAAGGTCTCGAAATAATGAAAAAGATGATCTTTTGTTATCTTTAATTTCTTTACATCTTTGTATCTCATCCCATTGGAATAGTATTACCTCTGGGAATCCTTGTAGGAGCTAATGTTGTACAATTCTCCCTAGGCATTGGAAATTATATTTGTAATGTTATCTAGGGCCTCTCCCAATGATGTCTTATGTGCCCCCCCCCTCTAAAAAGTGAACTAAGGCATCTTAATGCACCCAAACAAGAAAGAATTTCGACATTCCTATCGTGTTCCTCCTCCATTGGTTCGGTGTTTGGATTTGGGTTTGGGTTTCGGTAATTGATGGTTTGTTTTTGGAGATTTTCTTCAAGAATTGTGTTGTCTGCTAATATAAAAATAACCAATTTTAAAATGACTTAATATTTCATTCTTTGTTTTAATTAAAAATTTCTTAAATTAAAAGAAAAAATCAAAACAATTCTTGCCTAATACAAAACAAAAAAACAACACAATTCTCCTAATCCTAAACCAAAAAAAGAATGCAATTCTTACCTTTCATTGCATCCAAATCGTATTCCCTCTAAGTCGTATGCACTTTAAATCAATCTCTTTCCCTCCTAGTCAATCTCCTCCCTCCAAATACGATGCCCTCCAAATAGTATGCCCTACAAATCGCCTTTCCGATATTTCCTGTTTCTGTTTTGTGCGACCTGCAATGCAAAATCAGCAAATAGAGGTCGCAGGCCTCTGTTTTATTTTATTTTCTAATTTATACATATCGCAAGTGCGATATATCGCAGGTGTGATATATTACAAGTCGATTTGTAACTCATCAAAATGCAAGTACGATATGTAGCTCATCAAAACGCAAGTGCGGTAGCACTTGCAATATAGTCTAACTTTGGTTTTAGGCAAGTTTTTCCTGAACCAAGCCATCCATAATGCATATGCGTTATGGGTTTTGTTTTCAGACTTCCATTTTTTATTTTTATAATGGCACTAGAAAGTGGAACCATCTTCATGCACACGCCCAAATATTATCATTAATTAGTTCTATTACATTTTTAATTAATGAAATGAAATCACTTCATTAAGATTGTTTTATTAAGTGATATTTTTGTTTAAATTAAGTATCATATTATTACAATTATTTAAATAAAATATTGCTACTAATACTTTTCATATATGTCTACAATCCCACCCGTTACTAGCAGCAACCCCATTAACTTTATAAATGTGTCTGATTACGCTAATATGTGTAAGTTTAGGCACATACTTCTTATATTAATGTTTTCCCCTATAGTATGTGCCTAAATTTACGCCTATCGACGTAATCAGACACACTAATAAAATTAATGTGGTTGTTTCTAGTATATTACTTTTTAAATTAACTATTAGATACAACTATTATCTTAACTCCAATGATTATACAACTATTATCTTAACTTCAACTCTAATCATGGTTATATTGGATAACTATTAACTTAACTATTAGATACGACTATTAGCTTAACATCAAATCTAATCATGGTTATATTGGATAACTATTAAATTAACTATTATATTAACTCAAATAGTGATACAACTATTAAATTAAATTTAGATGACTGTGATAATAAAAAACTATTATATGAATGTGTAGTTGTACTCTTGACTCCATTTCTTAGCCGAAAAAGTCAAACTTCATTGCAGTGAAACCATGCACTGCCCAATAAGATTTCCATTCGGAAGTGTAGCATCATGAGAAGAATAGGTTAGGTAATATACTGAGAGGGTAATAGGCTCAATGCAATCTAAAATTATGTATTAATAATTTATTATAGATATCAATGTGTCAAATATAAAACACTTGACGTATTCAAAACATATTAATCTTATTAATATGGTTGTTGCTAGTTTATTATTTTCGAAAGTAGGTTATAGTTGATTTATTATTTTTTGAATTACGTTATAGTTGACATGTTAACTTTACTTATGTTAAATTTTTTATTTTTTATTTTCAGTAATGTAAGTTAGCAATGTTACAACATCTCCACTTCGCTACCCTAGGTGCAATTAGACCAACATAGATCCATCGTAAACCCAGATTTCATTTCGATGTGCAATGTATCATAAGTTTAGTTACCTCTCGAAATAATGCAACAATTTTATCCCCTATTGGTAGGCCCAAAATAATGTTTGGGTGTGTAATCCTAGGTCCCCAAAGGATATGGTGGTTTTAGAGAATGTGATGGAACCACAATGTTTGAATCCTTCTGAAAAGGGCCTCATAAACAAATAATATGTTTCTCATGAGTCTTTGTTGGTTTTTGTGGATGAAGTTAAGCTACAAATATCTCTCCCATTGTCTCCTCAAGAGGTCATCAAAGATTCCCCTTTGTTGGTGGGTTTGGTTAGTAAGGAGCACATGATTCCCTTACAATATTCTATCTTGACAAATGAGAGTTATAGACAAGTGCATCGAGAAACATAAGACAAAACATTTTATGAGGATGTCATATGATGGGGTGCACCTAAATCCAGGATCTATGCATTGAGAGAAGAATTCATAGAAATTAAAGAATGGTAATTACTTCTTTTGTCTGGTGGTTAAATATCTATTAGATTATTCTTAGATTTCTCAAGAATGTAGTCCCAAAAATTGTTCTGTTGAAGTTCTGTCTCCATGAGATTTTTTTTCTTGTTATTGCACGATGATTTGGGATGATAGTTATAATTGTAGTAACCGAATTTTAACTTCCCTTTATTTCTCTTTCTATCATTGGAGCCGAAGGAATCATCAAGGGGTTTGGAATTCCCTTCCTTTTTTGGTTTAAAATGCACCTTTCCCTTTCCCTTTTTCTTGGAATTTAGATTGAAGCTGTTGCGACTCTCATGCATAGCAAGTGCATGCACATTGGAATCCTCAATTGTCCCAATTTTTAAGATCTTATCTTAATCATGTGTTAAAGATTCAATGAACTTATCCAATTTCAGCATTTTCCATGTTGCTCCTAAAGTGAACCTCACTATATGGAATGTTGAAACAAACACAAAATACTTTGGACCAATTTTTTCCAAAATGGAAAATATCAATTGATTGCGTTGAGTTGATTTGTCAATACAACATCCAATTAGATGAAGAAGAATATACTTGAACTCCATAAATAATTCTTGGATGTCTTCAAAGCTTCTCGTATCCAAGGAATTCAACTCTACCTTGATCATGTGGCCTCTAATTTCATCCTTCTTTCCAAAGAGAGATTCCAACATTTTCCAAATTTCATCTAGAGTGGTACAAGCTTCAATGTGAAACAATAGCTCTAGTGACATTATCATGCAAATAAGGATGTAGGCCTTATCCATGCGGTTGAGACACCTATTTTTCTCGATAGATCATGTTGTCTCAACTTCTATAGCCATTGTTATTTGATACAAGCCTTTGCATCTTAGTTGATGTAAGTTTTTTAGCTTCCACTCAAAATAATTATGTGGAGTGTGAAGAAATTATGCCAAAAAATCCATTCTTTTTTTACTGCAACTTCCACTAAACTTGCAAATAAAGTTCCTCTACACTTTCTCCAAGATATGGTACCATGTAAAGTTTACCATTACACAAAAATGTGTAAATATTGGTAAACATTCCAAACCAAAGACATACTCCCATAATCCCAATGTAGTGATTAACCACATTATATTTTGAGAGGTGTAATTGTTATTGTACACTCCATCAAGGCGAATATGGTATCAATATCCAAGAATATAGTATCCTCTCGAATGAAGAGTTTGTTTCCAGCGTTAGGAAGCACACTGACATGACACAGAGGGAAAAGGACCCCATTCCTCCACCTCAGGAGAAAGAAATGGATGAGCTTTGGTTGGTGCTAGACAAAATATGGGCTCAGATCATGGTTTGGAAGAGGGAGGCAAGGTTTCCTAATAAGTGTAGGGCGATCCATGATTGCGAGGGTAGAATCATCGACGATGTGGACATGGGATGTGACTTTGTGCTCTTCATTGATAATATATACATTTTCAAGGACAATAGGATTGTGCACTTCTACGTCGGTCAACCATTCTCACAAGCCACCCTGGTTGCTGACGACGATCTCGTCTGCACACCATTTCCAACTGTGCCTTCCTTTACTTATTAGATATCCCACTCCCTTCTCTTCTTTTCCCAAATGATCAAAAATGAAGATAGGGACCATCGAGAGGAAGAGGAAGAGAGTGAGTGACATCATAAGGAGGAGGACAATGAGAATTTGAACCCAATGGCGCTGAGGTGAAGAGAAATGATTCCACTAGAGATAGCGAGGAATTTTAAATAGGGTGAGGAATGGACCTACTGCACCTCTTTCATGGTGGAGAAAAATGTTACAAATAAAGGGTGGCTGAACCATGTTTTTTAAAGTCTAACGAAGTGTGAAAGAACAATTTACTAATTTGTTTTAAAGTGAGAAAGAATTGAGTAAATTGAGATATTCCCATGTGATTTCTTAAATGTTATGTTCTTCATTTATTATAATTAGAATAATTTAATGTAAAAAAATTTAAAAAAGAAGAAGATAATCTCAATGTAATTTAATCAACTTCTTTGACTTTATTGTACTCAATTAATTTAAGTGTACATTTTATTTCATCTTGCATTGTAACAATGGAAAGAGATTATCAAGTTGTTATCATACCTTTCCAACCTTTTTACTTCTCAATACTATGGTAAGTTAGGAATGATTCCTTCTCAACTTTTTGAGGAAAGGAATAAAATTTTAAAGCAAAATAATTAATTCATTTCTTATATTTTCTCTTCAGGTCCAATAAACCAAATTTGGTCTCCAAGTGTTAGACTTCCCCACCCAACATATTATTACACAAATATTGTTTCAAAACTTTCATTGAGACTTCCTTTGTCAACCAAAAAATAGGGGGAAAAGATAAGGAGAATTCGTTTCCACATGCTCATACACATGACAACAATCACATTGGAATAGTATTGAATCCACAACCTAATAAAATATGTATTTGCCCTTTGAAAAATTAGTTTTGGGACAATTCCATCACAAATGTCAATACCCATAAGATTCTTATCACTTTCATCATGGATTAAGATTTTCAAAACCCCGTCGAAAACCTTGAATTCATTATCAATAGATTTTAAAAACATTAAAGGGTCAAAAATCATGTAGAATCCGTAGTAATTTTACTAAAATAGGAATTATTTCCAATTTCTCAATCCTCACATTGTAAAAAGTCGTCCCGATTTCTTCAAAAATAACATGGTTAAATCCCAATAAGACCATTGTTAAATCCCATCTCTAAACCCTTCCAACCTAGTGTATGAATGAAACTTTTGGGTGAATAACCAACCACTGAGTACAATGAATCCTTCACCCATGACCTTAGAGCCACTTTTCCTATCCTCTCACTCATAAACAAACCAACCACTACTGTGGAATCAATATCACTCACTACCTTAATTTAAATATCCTCCTCTAAAACCAATTTTTATCGACACTCCTTTTAGTTAGATACACTTCTTGCATTTTTTGTCACTTCAACCACCACCTCAATGGTGTCCCCATTGCCACTAGTTCAACCCCCCTCTAGTACAACAACTACAAAAACCTCAACTAGGCCTCCTACAATATGAAAACAACCCAAGAATAATGATAAATACCTTCAACCATTCACTAGATAACACCCACAAGGAGAAGTGTGTTAATAGAAAAAAACCCTAGATGTCATTACCACAAACAACACAAAGTTGTTGACTTTGTTAAAATGAGACACCAAAACTTGGATATAACAACTTGACACATGGGTTGCAAACACTAGTTTTGAAAGGCACAAACATGTTACCCAAAACCTATGAAACATGAGATAATCCTATAGTGGCGTAAAGATCGTATCCACTAAAAAGTGGACAAAAAAATACAAGAAAGACTTACAAAATCGAAACAATGCAAAGCCAAAAAAATTACCATAAAATTAATTAAAGATTTAAAAAAATAATTACCATCCCACTTACCTTGTTGCCTTTACCCATTGATGGTTCACTAAGACTACCACCTCCTCATATAACCTAACAAGGATGTTAACCATACCTCAAATACATACGTTCGAAACCCTATCTAACTTTTGCATAAAAAAAACCTTTAACGAATCCCCTTATTGTAGAAAAAGGCACCTATATATAGAAAAAAAGCCTTTAACGAATTCCTTTATTGTAGAAAAAGGCACCTATATGTGGTCAAACCTTTAATGAATCCCCTTATGGTAGAAAAAGACACCTATATATCTGGTCACACTAGAAGAAATCCAGCTCATACCCTAATATATACAAAACACTTGACCCTTTCGTTTACTTTACTAAAAGTTAAAAGAAAACGAATTAATGCCCATAAGCATTTCTATTTGGAATTCGATGGAGGTTTCAAGATTGCATAATTATTCATTGCGAAAGAAAAATGTAAAATAGTTGTTGGTATACGATGGTAGCCATCCAATTTGTAATGGTTTGGCGTTTAATGAACTACCAATAAAAAAATATGCATTGTAAAAAATAACTTAGTTTCTTCATTAGATTGTGAGACTCATAATGGGTTTGGCAAATAAAAATTAGATCTAAAGATTAAGACTCATATCCTATGTCGTGAAAACTAGGGCATACCTGCAAAGGCTATACAGACCGACAAACTTCAGACCTAGCATATACTAATACAAAGACTATATGGACCAACATGCTTTAGAGCTAGCATATTAATTGGATGTAATAATAAAAATGTTTGTCCATTGCCTCTTTTAAGTCATACTTTCCATTCGTTGTTAATTCAACGTGGGGTTTGCCAATTAGGGTTTGCAAACTACATCTCCATGTCTCCCATGTCTCCCAGTAACTAGTACCCATGGGCAACGCAGGCTCTCAGGTTTTTCATAAACTCTGATTCAGTAGCCATTCAGGAGGCTTTGTGACCGAAGCATTCATGCCTTCCAATAGTAGGGATGGTATTACCATTCATCCGTTACACAATTCTCTTTTCCAAAACACAATCATTCTTCCATCACTTGTATATGTCTATGAATTTGCAATATCTCCAAGAGAGGATATGCCATTGTGATTCCTTGTAAATAACAACTCACAACATTCAACGATTCTGAAACATTGCCATTTGCAATATCTCCAAGAGAGGATATGCCATTGTGATTCCTTGTAAATAACAACTCACAACATTCAACGATTCTAAAAAACATTGCCATTTATACGAATATGCCATTGTGATTCATCATTTCAATTTGATTACAATTTGATTATACTTGGAAGAGTTCAGTTTGAGGAAGATTCAGTAGGGGAGATATGGCTTAAGTAATGTAAACCTAACAATTTATGAAGAAAAATATTTCCACCTCAAAAAATTGGATTTTTTTTGCTACATTCATCTTTCCAAAACATATGATCTATAATGGATATACCATTGTGATTCATCATTTCAATTTGATTATACTCAGAAGAGTTCAGCATGGGGAAGGTTCAGTAGGGGAGATGTGGCTTAAGGTAATATAAACCTAACAATTTATGAAGAAAAATATTTACATCTCAAAAAATTATATTTCTTTGGGTACTTGATAAACCTAGTTTCAGAATAGATCTATATAGACACACAATCAGGCTACAAAGAAACAACAAAATAAACCACCACTTTTAATGGGTTTCCGAAAAAGCAACCATTTATATTGTAAGCAAGAACCCACAAACCTCATCTCTGTCTAATTCATGCATAAGCTAAATAGTAAATTGATATTTGAAAAGCAATAGAAATCAAAATATCTGGACAAATTCTAGCTAAATTCTTTTTTTTCACACAAATGAGAGAGATGACTATTGTAGCTTCCTCGATATGTACAAGCCGATAAGACTTTGAAATACAACAATGTATACTGAGGTTCAATATTTCCAAAATTTTAAGACTTTACGTGAGATCAGTGGCAGAGACAAGAAACATTAACCAAGAGTTTTAGTCTCGACACTTATCTGGCTGTGCAAAACAATTAGACCGAACTAGCAACATAACCAGCTAGAATTCTCAAATCTCCAACTTCATCCATTCAGTAATTAACAGAGATAGTAAAAAGATTGAGCAACCCCAAAATGAGAGTGTAATTTCCTCTTGAGGCTGAACTGTGATCTAAAAGTTGGCCGGATCGTCCTTACCATTTGGGAAAGATATCGACATGCAACTGGGTAGGTTGAGATCGTTCAAGTCTCTTTGCAATCGTAATTCTCCAAACGTTTTCTTTTTTCGACTCTTCTTGCCCATTTGACAAGCCAAGACATCATCGTCTTGTTCATCTTCACGACTTAGCCTCAAATTGTTATTGAACGTTGTCGCCATGGTTGAATTTTGTGGCATCAATAAGTTCAAGTCTGAATTGGATTGCCCGACCGGTGTTAATGAACCAACTTCCTCGGTGATCTCAAACAGAACAGCCCCCAACCAAAAAAAGTGACCCCCAGTTCTTTATTGTCTACATATATAGATTTATAGACACACATCTGTACAACTTCATCAAACTGCAGAAACAAAAGCTAAGGAAAGCTAAGGTCTTTACTTTATTACAGTGAAGTGTATTGTGATTGATTTTATGGGCCTCCTTCAAGATTAAATGAGAATGGCACAAGTGTAATGTGAGATTGATTATATGTGGGTTGTCCAAAATTAATAATTAATAATTTCAAAAAAAATAAAAAATAGCTTAATTAACATGTGATAAGTACAATTAGTGATTGTTCTATACAACTACTAGCTTAACTCCATTGATTATAATATACACCTATTAGCTTAACTCCAATAATTCTACAGCTATTAGCTTAACTTAAACTCTAACCAAACTCATATTCGATAACTATTAGATACAACTATTATCTTGACTCCAGTGATTCTACAGCTATTAGCTTAACTTCAACTCTAATTACTTAAGGCTTAGTCCAACTACATTTGGCATCTAGGAGTCTAGCTAATGTGCATTCATGTAAGAGTAGAACTCCTAATAAAATCTTTCCAACACCTAATAAACTCCTCTGAACTTCTAAAAAACTACTCCAAACTTCTAAACAACTACTGCATCTCGTATTTAAGCCGACGGGAATATATATTGAAACTCCTCCAAACTCCTAATAAACTGTTGCATCTTGTATTTACATTGACAGGAATATATATCTTGGAATTTTGGGGTGGACTGCCATCTATGGACGAGAATGTGACAAGTATACTGCCCAAATTTATTCTATGGGTGTCACCCAAAATTCATAATTAACAATTGCAAAAAAAAATAGCTTAGTTAATTATTAGATACAACTATTTGATTATTAGATACAACTATGAGCTTAATTCCATTGAAGATACAAGTGCAATTCCTAATATATTATTTTTTAAATTAACTATTAGATACAACTATTATCTTAGCTCCAATGATTATACAACTATTCTAGCTTAACTTCAACATTAATCACGATTATATTGGATAACTATTAACTTAACTATTAGATACAACTATTAGCTTAAATTCAACTCTAATCTCACTTATATTGAATAACTATTAGATTAACTCAAATAGTGATTTAATTATTAAACTAGCCCATCCACATAGTTTGTGGCTGAATCACGTTGATAGGGATCAAATGGTTGAGAGTGTTATGGAATGGAAAATATTTTTTTATTCCTCATATTCTTCTAGTTAAATGGTTCGAGTGTGAGTTATCCATGCCTAGATACATGTTATCACCGACATTCTTCTTGTTATCCATTTATCAAGTATCAGTAATTTTTTATATTCTTTTTCTTTTTTATCTCACATTCTTCTAGTTATTTGCATTGTTGGTTATCCATTGAGTCAACTATGAGTTATCCCTCCATTTCTACCAGTTATCCATTCATCACTTAGCTACGAGTTATTTTTTATATTCTTTTTTTTAATAATTGTTGATTTTGAATTTTGAACGACTTCCATAGATTCAATCTCGACATTGCACTTGTCTCATCCTCGTTTGTACATGAAAAAGCATAGGCCGTAGTCCACCCAAAATATTAAATCAAAGCGTGATGTAATTAAATTTACTTGAATGTGGTAATAAAAAACTATTAGATGAATGTGTAGTTGTACTCTTGACTCCATCTCTTAGGCTGAAAAGTTGAACTTCATTGGAGTGAAACTATGTACTGCCCAATAAGCTTTACATTTGGTAGTGTAGCATCATGAGAAAAATAGGTTAGGTAATGTACTTCCAAGGTGATAGGCTCAATGCAATCTAAAACTATGTGTTAATAATTTATTATAGATCTCAATGTGTCAAATATATACCTCTCGGCGTATTCCAAACATATTAATCTTATTAATATGGTTGTTGCAAGTAGAGAGAGAGAGAGAGAGAGAGAGAGAGAGAGAGAGAGAGAGAGAGATTTTTAAACAATCGAAATCCAAAACTTGTGGGATTATCTAAGCTAGGTTGAGGACGAGATGACCACTCTAACCCAAGAGTATATCCAACAACCCACAAGTCACATAGACCAATAACTTATGAATTTAGGAGTGAAATAACTATTTGGAAGGGGTTCCTTGTCCCGTAAACAAGGGCTCTCATACATTAATTTAAAAAAAAAATTATATCTCATTAAATTTTATCACTATTTTCCTTGGTAGATCCCAATCTCAAATGGATCTATGTTGATTTTAATTTATTATTTTTGTAAGGAGGTTATAGTTTCCATGTCAACATTACTCATGTTAAATTTTTATTTTATAATTTTAGTAATGTAAGTTAGTAGTGTTACGACATCTCCAGTTCATTACCCTAGGTGCAATTAGACCAACATAGATCCATTGCATGCCCACATTCCATCTTGATGTGCAACAATTTTATCCCCTATCCATAGGTCCAAAAAAGAGTTTGAGTGTGTAAGGTTAGGTCCCAAAAGGATATGGTGGTTTCAGAGAATGTGATGGACTCAAAATTCCTTAGTGACTCGCCATGTTTGAAGCCGTATGACAAGGGCCTCACTGAGGTTGTTCATGAGTCTTTGTTGTTTTTTGTGGATAAAGGTAAGCTACAAATATATCTCCCATTGTCTCCTCAGGAGGTCATCAAATCTTCCTTATTTCGGTGGGTTTCGTTAGTAAGGGGGGCATGATTCCCTTACAATCTTATATCTTGACAAATGAGAGTTATAGATAGGTGGTCCCTTTGAACAATATTTGAGAGAATTTGGGGTTAGCTCTAGCCTAGACTAGTTTGTCCATAGGGACCCCAAATTATCAATTGATTCCTTTTTCATCACCCTTTATTTTGTCCTTAAGAAAATCTATGCTTGATATTAATGGGGAAGGGGTTAAGGTAAGTTTGGTTATGCCATCCTCAACACTTGGTGTTTTTGGCAGAAAATATTTATGTCAAAATCTAAGTCTGAGGCTTCCCTTAAAGTGAGGGAAGGAAAAAAAAACTATAAATCAGTCCCTTGGAGAAAAGAAGCCCATAAAGTTATATATGTAATGATAATTATGTCCTTCAATGTCTATGGGTTGGAATAGCCCTTAAAATTTTATTTCTTAAGTGATTTCCCCCTAATTATCAACCTAATCTAATCATGTTACAAGAGACAATGTGCACGGGTGATAAAGCTATAGACAATCTTTCTTCCATTACGAAGGATTGGATTTTATTTACTATTAATGCATAGCGTCTTTCTAGGGGGGCTAATTTCTAGATGGAATGATGGTTTAGATATTACTAATACAACATGCCTTCCTACATGTATTCTTATTGCATGAAGGGATAAAGAATTTAATAAAAATGTCACATCCCCGGTTTTGACCCCGATGCATTAAATATACATGATGTATATATATATATATATATAATCATGGTACAGAGCTAAAGGCAAAGGCCCCACCATAGATTTGGTTATATTATGTTTTGAATTGAAATTGTCACTGATGGTATATTGGGACATATGACACGTATTAAATGGTGGCATCATGTAAATGTGCATTTTAATTAAATGAACCCAACCAACTATGTTCACTGCAACCAAATTGAGAAGGGGCATGATTTCCTAAGGTTAAGGGGGGGGTGGGGGGGGGATGTTAAACCTTGAACCTATAGGGGAAAATCCATGTGTCACCACCCTGTTTGACTGCTCACCTTCCCTTGTCTCATCCAACCACCACTTTAATGTTCTATTGTTGGTTGGGGAAGTTAATGCTGGCAGGACTACCATGCCTTGCCCACACACACACTCCACCAGGCTGACCCTCATGCTGGTAGGAAAGCCATGATCCCACTCTCTCCCTCACCGACTATTATGTTTCCTCAAGGATCATTGGTCTTCCAGATCATCCAACCTGAGAAATGGGATGCTCTCTCCACCCTCTCGCATGCAGGAAGTTGGGCTGTTCATTTTCCCTCATGAGGGCTGAGATAAAAGGAGCCGCGATTCATTGATTGGGGGTTGGTTCTTCCTTTTCTCATGGAGTTGCTAGTCTACGGATTTTTTCATCCTCCTACTCATGCGTAGAGCCTGCGCTTTTACCCCACCATTGTTTTCCAATGTTGCTGATGTGTCTAGACTGTGCGACATTCTGTTGCTTCATCATGAGCTGTTGATGTGAGTACCTACATGATGTGAGCTGTGGTCTCATTCAAAATTGTTGGCTGAGTTGCCTTTGTGATTTGGGCTGCTGTAGGCTACTATGGAATCGTTTTGGCCATGATAGGGCCAAGAACGATTCAGGGATTTGTTTTACCCCTGTTAAAGCTTTAATAGTTGGTTTGTTGCATGCACGTAGTAGTTTCTCCTCGGACTGCGTTGGAGTGGTGAATGAGGTCCTGATGTGATTCATAAACCTGCTGGGTTGAGAACCACATAGACAGAGCTAGTTGGCTTTCTTCTCCACAACCCCTGAATAGCACTGGAAGGGAGATCAGGGTCTGAGGGACTGTGTTGCAGAGAAAGGACTGATTTCCTTGTGTTGGGTGTGCGTGGATGTCCTAGAAGCCAGGCTAGTTCTAGTGTAGGTGCCTTTAGCTCTTCAACGAGCTCACCATCTTAGCATTTATCCTTTCCCAGCTCTTGGATGGCCTGATAAACCCAACTTGGTTGGCTTGGCTGATCCGTTGTTCGCCTGATAAACCCAACTGTGTTGGCTTGGCTGAACTGTGTACCCTTGTGGGGCCGTTATCCTTGACTATATGTAAGCCTGCTAGTTCCTTATTCCTTGGGGAATGATGCCCTGCTTGGGCATTGTAGCATTGCTGAGAGACTAAAGAGCACGCGGGCCTATGGTTGGGTGGAACGTTGCAGTGGCGTAGCTGGTTGTGGGACAAGTTCTTTATAAGATAAGTATTCTTGCCTAACTTGTGTCTACAATCATATTTATTATTGATGAATCATGATGTACATGTTGAATGCTGATTGAGATGTTTTGCTTCCATTGTGTATATGAACGATCATGCTCTGTAGTGTGTTTTATGTTCTTAAGTATTTTTCCTCAGCATTATAGGAATGTTCATGTTCATGGGGCTAGATGCCCGGATGTTTGGTGTTTAGTAGGAGGGTTGGGGACTTTACAATATGGTATCAGAGCTCTGGTTGTAGCATGGGCCTGAATGGGCCGTGAAGATGCAGTGACAGAGCTTATGTTGCAACATTTGGGCCTTAGAGGGCCATCAAAAGATTAGTTAACAGAGGCAGGTTGCTTACTGCCCAAAAGAAACCAGGAGGAAATGGATGATGACAAGAAAATTCACAAAAAATTTCTAAGTGCCAGAATTGTCAGCTCATCGGAGAACTCAGTTAGAAGTTCTTCTGACACAGCAGAAGAATTACTAGTCTGATGACCACCCAACGGAGGACAATCGGTAGAAAAATTTCACAATTTCGCTGAGGTTTGTCAGCCGTCGACCGAGGATAGAGGATGGGGGAGCCACAATTTTGGTGGAGGTCAGCTGAAGATCGCTGAAACGCTGGCTCCACTTAGCGTAAATAACCTATGATGTTTTGACTATCGACGTTTGACGAAGAATAGGAGATGGTTGAGCTGATGAAATGGCGGAAGAGAAGACTAAAGAAAAAAAATTGGAAATTTTTCTAAGTCATAAAATCATTAGCAATCGGCGATGATTAGTTGATCGCATCACTGATGCCTAGAGGATCAAGTTGCCAATGCAGTAGAAGACAAGGCATCACATTTTCAAAAATTTCTCTGAGGCACGAGATCATTGGCCATTGGGAAATGTTAGTTGTATGGGTCACCAATGAACATCAGAAGGAATTAGTGGATCAGATCACTGATCGAAAAAGGTTCAATTAAGGTGAACCACAGTTGCGGCTGCCTGGTCAACTATCCATCTAATGCCATAATGAACAATTGCTCCGATCACAGACAAGTGCCCTGCAGAGACCATAGTGACTCTACTGTCCGCTGTTGCAGCCACATAAAGAACTAATCACCTAACGAGAAGTGCATCCGAGTGCCGATGCCGCAAGAGACTAGTCGCTTCGACCGTCGACAAGGTCATGAGCTGCGAAAGACATAGAAAGATCAAGGGCTGCTGTTGCGAAATCCAAAAGGACTAACCATCTGATGCGTAGAGCACCCGACCGCCGACGTAGTGGTTAGTCTATGTTATCGTCGATGAAGTTTAGAGAGATAGATGATTATGGACCCAATATGATGGGCGAAATTAGACCAATGGATCATCGATAAAACTCGGAATAGTAGACCGCTACCGGTCAATACGGAAGAAGGAAATAGACAAGCAACCTGTCGATACAGTGGAGAGAATTAGATGTTCTAGCCACTAACATGCCGGAAGGTTAGTGAAGAAAATACCCAATGAATAGTCGATTTTCTCGCCGATGCAGATCAGGAGTTTAGTCGATTTGCCCACTGAAATTCCAGGAGAAATAAATGAAAAAACTATCGATGAGCTAAGTGTTTTGACCATCGAAGTGTCGGAAAGATAGTTGGCAGGAGGTCTGATTGGGCCAAAGGAGATTTGGGTTTTCAAGAGAACTTATTAGTGATTTTTCATGCATTTTTCAACTGCCTTTCAATAGGATTTTAGTAGATTGTCAGTGGTCATAGGGCTGAAAAGGAAGAAGAGAAGATTTTGTGTTTTTAGCAAAATTGTTATTTTATAAATTTATAGAAGAAGAAGGTAAGTAATTCTGATTTATAGTAATGATATGCATCTAAGAGTTTGTTGCTAACACATTTGCAGAATTATAGACACCTCCAAGAGCAGTATTCTAGGAAGAATAGTGTGGTGAAGCAAGAAGTGGTTTAGTCATGAGAACCCATGATGGGTATGATGCTCGGGATTCCTACAAGCGTGCGAGAGATGCCATGGGAGAAAATGTCTGTAACGAAAATGATGACATAGAGTCTAATGGAAGGAGATTCCAAGAGACACCATCCGAGGTTGCAGCCACCATGAGAAGCTTGATTAAAGCCTAGGAAGAGCAGCATTAGTTGAATGCTTCCATAAGAAGAAGGTAGATTATAGACGAGGTACATCAAGAAGGTAGATTATAGACGAGGTACATCAAGACCAGAAGGAAGTAAGATCAGCACTAGGAGGAGGAGAAGGACTTCTAGTGGATCATCTGACTCTGAATAATCCAACGGATATACAAGTTCATCTTCTCATAAAAGGAAAATAAGAAGGCACCATAGGGATCACTCTCAAGATGAATTTAGGAAAGCTAAACCTCCTACATTTGATGGTGAGATAAATACTGGACAAGAGGCTGAAGCTTGGCTTCTTGGGATAAAGAAGTACTTTCAAGTGCAGGATTATTCAGGAAACATGAAGGAAAGAGTTTCCATATTCAATATGAATGGAAGAGCATCAATTTGGTGGGAACACTTCAAGCAAGTAAAGAGGATCAATCATAAGGAGATTGAAGTGGAAACAGTTCAAGAAGTATTTTAAGCATAAATACCTCTCTGACAGGTATTATGATGACAAGATTAAGGAGTTCCATGAGCTGAGATTGAGATAGGAGACCATGGATGAATATGCCAAAAGTTCTTGGAGTTGTTGAGGTATGTCCGATACATCAGAGATGAATAAGTGAAGGTCCAGCGGTTTCTAAGCAGATTGCCTCAGTGAATTGAGTTTTATGAACCAAGAACTCTTGAAGAAGCGATAAGGAAGGCTAAGTATTGCTATGAACAAAGAAAAGGTAAACGTGATTACCATAAGGCATGGAAGGACAAGAAGAATGAGAAGTTTGACCAAAGGAAGAAAGGTTTCAAACCTTCTAGATTCAAAAATCAGCAAAAGCAGCCATCCCAAGCTGCGAGTAATCTAGTGGGAATGATAGGTGGAAAGCCTAAAGAGCCACATCAAAATAAAGGTCCACTCAAATGTTGGAAATGTGAAGGGCCTCACTTGCGCAGATATTGTCCACTTGAGAATGAAAGTGCAAGGCCAGCTTATAACATTCAGGAAGCAGAAATAGTGGGTCAAGTAGCAAGGGTAGTCTCTAGAATTTATGTAGCACTGGAGGACCGCTAGGCAGATCATCAGTCAACTGTGGTTGAGGTTGCAGGTAAGATTATTGAACAATCTATTTCTATTTTGATTGACCCTGGTTATACTCACAATTACATCACCCCTAGAGTAGTGGAGATTTGTGCTTTTAAGAAGGTAAAGCATGGGAAGTCTTGGTTAGTTCAGCTAGCCATTGGAACCAAGAGAAAGGTCATTAAAGTAGTGGAGAAATGTCCATTGGTCATGAATGGATTGGTCACTTGTGTGGATCTGAATGTTCTACTGCTTGGTTCCTATGATGTTCTCATTGGAATGGATTGGTTAGAAGCTCACAGAGTGAAGCTAGACTGTTATAACAAGACTTTTGAATGCACAGATGAAGAAGGAAACCCAGTAGTTGTAAAAGGTATTCCAAAGGTAATTTCAGTAAGGCAGGTTTCAACAATGCAGTTGAAGAGTTCTGTAGGAATGGTTTCCAGTTGTATGCAGCTCATATTCTGGAACCAATAGGAGATGAAACTCCTAGATTGGAGGACTATCAGTTGTTACAGGAATTCAAGGATGTGTTTCCTAATGAAATTACAGGGCTTCCTCCAAAGAGGGACATTGATTTCACCATTGAACTTGTGCCGAGAGCGGCACCGATGTCCAAGACACCCTATAGGATGAGTACACGAGAGATGCTAGAGTTGAATATGCAAATGCAAGAGTTGTTGGAAAAGAAGTATATCCGACCGAGTGTGTCTCCTTGGGGAGCATCAATTCTGTTTGTGAAGAAGAAAGATGGTACACTCAGGTTATGTATTGGTTATAGATAGTTGAACAAGGTTACTGTGAAGAATAAATATCCTTTTCCTAGGATTGATGACCTCTTTGATCAAATGAGAGGAGCAAAGGTATTTTCCAATATTGACTTGAGGTCTGGGTACCATCAGGTGAGAATCAAGGATGAAGACATTCATAAGATAGCCTTCAGGATGAGGTATGGACATTATGAGTTTGTAGTGATACCATTTGGCGTCACAAATGCACCAACTACATTTATGTGCCTTATGAATAGTGTCTTTAGCAGGTATTTGGACAAGTTTGTTCGTGTTTTCCTTGATGAAATTCTTGTTTATTCTAAGAATGAGGAAGAGCATGAAGAGCATTTGAGATTGACATTTCAATTGCTTAGGGAGCATCAGCTGTATGAAAAACCGATCAAGTGTGACTTCTATAGAGATAGAATTCAATATTTGGGTCACATCATCTCAAAAGAAGGTATATCTGTGGACCCTGAGAAGATTGAAGCCATTATGAACTGGCCTACTCTAAGAAATGTGACAGATGTAAGATCTTTTATGGGACTTGCAGGATACTACAGGAGATTCATTGAAGGATTTCCCAGGGTTACACATGCCATCACTTCTTTGCAAAAGAAGGGGGTAAAATTTGAATGGACTCCGAAGTGCGAAGAAAGCTTCCAGTGGTTCAAGAATCTTCTCACCAGTGCACCCGTGTTGAAGGTTGTAGATCCGGAGAAAGATTTTGTGGTATGTACTAATGCATGTGGACAAGGGCTTGGAGGAGTCCTTATGCAGGACAACCACGTGATATGTTATGAGTCAAGAAAGCTAAAGGAGCATGAGAAGAACTATGCCACTCATGATCTTGAGCTTGCAGCCATAGTACATTCTCTCAAGATGTGGAGGCATTACTTGATGGGTAGAATATTTGAGCTCAGGACAGACCATTATGGTCTGAAGTATCTATTTGATCAGCCTATTTTGAATGCTACAAAAGCAATATGGCTAGAATTTTTATGTGAGTTTGATTTTGAAATCAAGCACATAAAGGGGAAAGAAAACAAGGTAGCTGATGCGCTCAGCAGGAAGATGAATTAAATGCATGTGGCATCTCTTAGTATTTTCCAATCAGATTTGAGGCAACAGATTGTTAATCGTATTGTTGGAGATGAATTGTATGAGCTAGTGACAGACAAATTGCAGTAGCGAAGTCTTGAGAAGAGGTATGAGGGATATAAATTGGAAGAAGATGGACTTCTTACTTATAAAGGTAGAATTTATATTCCAAATGCAGCAGATTTGAGAAGAGTTGTTATGGATGAAATCCATCAGGCTCTGTATTCTGGTCACCCAGGATATCAGAAAATGATTACTACAGCTAGAAAGCAGTACTTTTGGCTAGGAATGAAAAAGGACATGGCTGAATACATTTCAAGGTGCATGAAATGTCAATAGGTAAAGGTCGAGCATCAACATCCAGCAGGTTTGTTGCAGCCTTTGCCATTTTCGGAATGGAAATGGAAAGTTATTTCCATGGATTTTATTACAGGATTGCCGATGACTTGGAGGCAACATGATTCCATCATGGTTGTAGTAGACAAGTTGACAAATGAAGCACATTTTATACCACTGAAGTCTACGCATAATACTGATGACATTTCCAAGATCTTCATGAAGGAGATTTTCAAATTGCATGGATTGCTGAGGGCAATAGTTTTCGACAGAGATGTCAAGTTCACTTCCAATTTTTGGAAGGGATTGTTTGCGAATTTGGGTACAAAGCTAAACTTCAGCACTACATACCATCCTCAGATAGATGGCTATATAGAAAGAGTTAATCAGTTGCTTGAAGATATGCTTCGCATGTATGTGATGGACAAACCAACCAAGTGGGAAGATTACTTACACTTGGTAGAGTTTGTTTACAACAATGGACAGCAGGCATCCTGATGAGTCCGTATGAAGCCTTGTATGGAAGAAGGTGTAGGACACTAGTGACTTGGGATAAACCAGTGAACAAAGTTATGATTGGACCAAAATTTATCAAGGAAATGGAGCAAGAGGTTGTAAATATTAGACATTATCTGAAAGCAGTGTAGGACAGACAGAAAATCTATGCAGATAAGCATAGGGTGAACGATGAGTTCAGTGTTGGGGATCATGTTTACCTCATAGTGAGGGCAAAGAAGAGTTCCTTGAAGTTGGGAGTTGTGCCAAGCTGTCACTAAGATATTATGGGCCGTTTGAAGTGCTTGAAAGAATAGGGCATGTTGCATATAGACTTGCATTGCCTGCTAGCACTAGAGCTCATAATGTTTTTCATGTTTCTTTCCTTAAGACATATGTACATGATCCGAACCATGTGATAAATTGGGATGTGATTCAGGTGGAACTCGAGGGAGAGTTTGAAATCGAGCTAATGCGTATCCTCGATAGGAAGGTCACAATGCTCTGGAACCGAGCCATAGGGCAGGTAAAGGGGCAATGGGAGCACTATGGAATTGAAGAGGCTACGTGGGAGCTGGAGGATTCCATGCAACTGGCACATCCTTTTTTGTTCAATTCTGCGGAACACTCAGGCGATACCAGTGCAGCATTTTGTTCAATTTTGTAAAAGCACTGAGGATAGTGCTATTGAAGGGGGAGGGGAATGTAACATCCTTGGTTTTGACCCCAATGCATTAAATATACATGATGTATATATATATATATTGTAAATAATCATGGTGCAGAGCTAAAGGAAAAGGCCCCACCATATATTTGGTTATATTATGTTTCGGTTTGGAATTGTCACCGATGGTATATCGGGACATATGGCACGTATTAAATTGTGGCATCATGTAAATGTGCATTTTAATTAAATGAACCCAACTAGTTATGTTCACTGCAACCAAATTGAGAAGGGGCATGATTTCCTAAGGTTAAGGGGTGGGATGTTAAACCTTGAACATATGGGGGGAAAGCCATGTGTCACCACCTTGTTTGAGTGCTCACCTTCCCTTGTCTCATCCAACCACCGCTTTAATGTTCTGTTGTTGTTTGGGGTAGTTAATGCTGGTAGTGGAGTGTGGCAGGACTACCATGTCTTGTCCCCACACACACTCCACCAGGCTGACCCTCATGCTGGCAGGAAAGCCACGATCTCACTCTCTCCCTCGCCAACCATTCTGTTTCCTCACAGAATGTTGGTCTTCCCGATCGTCCAACCTGAGGAAGGGGATGCTCTGTCCACCCTCTCACGCGCAGGAATTTGGGCTGTTCATTTTCCCGCACAAGGGTTGAGATAAAAGAAGTCACGATGCATTGATTGGGGGTTGGTTCTTCCTTTTCTCATGAGATTGTTAGTCTGCGGATCTGTTCGTCCTCCTGCTCATGCATAGAGCCTATGCTTTTACCCCATTATTATTTTCCAATGTTGCTACCGTGTCTAGACTGTGAGACGTTCTGTTGCTTCATCGTGAGCCATTGCTGTGAGTACCTATGTGGTGTGAGCTGTGGTCTCATTCACACTTGTTGGCTGAGTCGCCTTTGCGATTTGGGTTGCTGTAGGTTGCTGTGGAATCGGTTTTTCCATGATAGGGCCAAGAATGATTCAGGGAGTTGTTTTACCCCTGTTAAAGCTTTAATAGCTGGTTTGATGCATGCACATAGTAGGTTTTCCTCAGCTGGTTAAAGCTTTTCATTGGAGTGGTGACTGAAGGCCTGATGTGCTTGATAAACCTGGTGGGATGAGAACCACATAGACAAAGCTAGTTGGCTTTCTTCTCCACAACCCCTAAATAACACTAGAAGGGAGATCAGTTTCTGAGGGACTGCATTGCAAAGAAAGGACTGATTTCCTTGTGTTGGGTGTGTGTGGGTGTCTTAGAAGCCAGGCCGGTTCTGGTGTAGGTGTCTTTAGCTCTTCAACGAGCTCACCAGCTTAGCATTTAGCCTTTCCCAACTCCTGAATGGCCTGATAAACCCAACTTTGGTTGGCTTGGCTGATCCATTGTTCACCTGATAAACCCGACTGTGTTGGCTTGGCTGAACTGTGTACCCTTGTTGGGATATTATCCTTGGCTATTGTAGCTAGGGTTTTCACCCTAGCTTGTGCTGATGAGCACCTACTAAGGAATCTGGAATCCTTAGTAGCAGTTCGATTAAACTAAAAATAAACTGGA
>LPNX010194271.1:13191-25440 GCA_001517045.1 Pseudotsuga menziesii
ATGTTAGGAAAAATGAAATTTGACATAGCTATGCAAATTTTTTATACATAAAAGTTATATATTCGGAAAGGTGATTCAATTTCCTACATTTCATGTTTTTTACTCAATGCAAGATATTTTGCATAAGTATCTCAAAAAATCCAAGTAAGTTGAGGGATGCCTGATTTTTCAGGTTTCTATTGCATCTAACGTGCACAAAAAGGTCCCTCATCTTCTTGCACAGGCCCTACTGTAAACTGTTGTACTATTCCATTATCTTTGCAATATTTGTTGAAGTCCCCTGATTTATACTCTCCCCCTTGATCTGAATGAAGAATTTTAATGGATTTTTCTGTCTGCTTTTCAACCATGTTTCGGAACTCATTAAAGTACTCAAAAACATCACTCTTTCTTCTAAGAAAGTAAACCCATGTGTATCTTGTGCAATCATCAATAAATAGCAAAAAATAAAATGCACCTCCTAAGGATCTAGTCTGTATAGGCCCGCAAACATCAGTATGCACAAGATCTAACACATCTCTTTTTTTCCTATGAGGATTAGAAGGAAATTCATTTCTGTGCATCTTTCCTAATGCACATCCTTCACAAGCAATGTTCACATTTTTTAACATGGGAAGTCCTTCAACCATATTATGCTTCAATAATAACAATAAATCTTGATGATTGATGTGGCCATACCTTTGATGCCAAAGACTCTCTGTTGGCATGATTGTAGAAGTTAATGCGTAATTCTCTTTACTAGTAACATCAAGCTTGTATAGGCCTCCTACTCTGACTCCCTTTGCAAGTGTTTGTATTGGTCCAGTAAGTCCTTCACTATGCAGTAGTTTTTGAAGAATTCAACCTTCAAATTCTGATCTGTAATAGTAGACACAGATATCATATTTTTCTTTATCCCTGGCACATACACCACATTGCGAATGTGACGAACACTACCATTTGGCAATGTTACTGGAATATCTCCGTATCCCTTGATCTGATATGCACGGTCATCACCAAGATATATACTAGCACCATTCTGTGTTTCTTTATAGTTAGTATACCACTTCTTATTACAAGTCATATGCACTGATGCTCCGGAGTCAACAAACCAAGCATCAATATCATCAATTTCAGCAGATAAAGGAGCATTAGACACAAACAGTCTAAGATCCCTTGAGTCAAAGTTTGGCGTTTCAGTAATCTCATCAGCAATTTCATCTCTAGCCATAAACAGTTTTAGATCATGTGTTGAAGAGTCTTTAGCAAAATGACCTGAATATTTTCTAGGTTGTCTATTCCTAGTCTCATCATTCTTCTTCTTATGACAGTCTTTAATAAGATGTCCAGGTCGACCACAATAAAAACAACTTTTTGACTCATTCCTGTTAGATGGCATACCTTGATTCGGTCTTTGAGGAGCTCTACTTTGTGATGACCTGCCTCCTCTGCCTCTTTCTCTTGATCTCCCTCTCGGAGATCTCTTATTTGACCACAATGCCAAACCTGAATCTTGAGGTTTCAAGTTCCCATGCCTCTCTTCTTCTTGCAGCAAAATACTGGTCAGCTCTTCAAAAGTAGGAGGTTTCTCCCTTGCTGCGAGACCTGTTATAAACATATGGTAGTCCTCTAGCATACCATTCAATGTGATTATTACGAGATCAATGCTGGAGACTCATTCTCCTATGTCTCCTAGCTTATCTTTCACATCTTTGATACGACCCAAGAATGAACTAACAGACTCATTTGCATACATCTTAATGCCTAGCAATTTAGTTTTTAAGAAAAGGAGACAGTTCGTATTGCTAGTTTGATACAGATCTTTAAGTGCTGTCCACGTTTCAGCAGAAGTTTTAGCTTCTCTGATATGTGGAATAATACTATCTTTAACAGACATTCGTAAGAGTACATTGGCTTTATTCTCGCGCTTATCCCAGTCCTGGATTTGTGCTGGTGTTCCACCCGCAGCTGCTACGGGTTTCGCTTCATCTCCATTTGTGATTGTCGAGACACCATAGCCTTCCATCAGGGTCTGGATTTTGAATTTCCAGTTTATGAAATTTGAGCCATCCAATTTGTTGGCCTCATTGAGATAGGTCTTTGCCAATGGATTTAACATCTCAGCGACTCCGCGGTACTATGCTCAACTCAGCTCACACACAATAGCTCCTCTCAAGATCCGAAGCAGTGACTCCTCACCGCGGGTGCCTTCTTTTTGTTCTTTACCAGCAGACAAGAGTTGCAGGCAGCGATTTCACCCCAGTCGCAGGCAGCACAGGCCCAATTCTCCTCACACGCTGCAAACGGCAGTGAAATCCCAGCGATTTAGCGCAGGCTTCTTCACAGCTTGGACGGGCCTCTTCAGATCTTGGTGTTCTCTAGGCAGCTTCTCCTCAACAGACAGCTTCTTCACTTGAACGTGCCTCTGTTCATGAACCTCTGCGTCCTCAACACTAACGGCAGTTCACAGTGCACAGATCTCCAAGAATCTCCACGCAATCACAACACTCACGGTGAGCCACAAGGGTTCTCACAACAACAAAAAAAAAACTTTCTCAGCAGGCTCTCAAGATTCTCACAGCCGTGAATGGCTTCTCCCAGCAGGACACGAAGGCTCTCACAACAGGCCGCAATGGCTCTGATACCAAGTTAAACAGAGTGCAGTGAACTCAAGAAAACAAAGCAAATTTGGGAAAACAGAATGATACGGAGAGTAACACTCAATCCGTTTATATTAACATCAATCCGTTTATATTAACAGAAATAGGATCTGGGTTAAATGAACTACCGTTCAACTAACTGACTCATAAATTCTCCATTATTTCAAGTGCACCTCCTGAGAATTGACATTTTATTTAATGCTTAACCAAGAATGAAATTCCAGTTACTTAGCAAGAAGACATTAGAGAGATGCATACTTCTATGCCAATGAATAAGTAAAGATCAAGCTGACAGGAGACTAGCAACTTATCGTTCCAGGACTTCTCCCACAACAAAATCTTACATTCCAGTAGCCATTTGGATTGCGTTGAAGAGAACTACTAATATCGTAATGGCAAACACTGTAGAGATTTGACATTGGACTGAGGCGATAAGGAGAGGCTGATGAAATCATAATTTCTCACACTACAGATAATGGCAGTCTACGGATTAGATGGATATACTGTTGGGGACACCACGACCGGTAAGGCCACCGGTCCTGGATAGATCAGTGGTGTTTGGATACAATAACGTGTAAGGAACTAGAGCAGGCCCAAGCCTGTTCTTCAGATTCGGATTATTGTTTCTGTCTATTACATTCTTCTCCACTTGCACTAAACTCAATGAAAATCGGTTGAACGCTTCAGATATTCCGTTGTCATCAGCCCATTCTGGCGTGGATCCCTGTATTTGCCCTATGTATACTTCGTTTTTCGCATGCTTCGACAATATCTCCAAAACGGCCATGACAAGGGTGGCCTGGAACGGAGTAGATACAGTTTTAAGGAAATATCCGTCTAGATCCCTCAACATCTCAGTGTATTCTTTGGAACCCTTATCTGGAATATGGCGTTTACTCATGGTGGGAAGATTGGGCATGTACCCTCCATAAGCATACTGCCCGAAGTTGACAGCGGCATGGTGAGCCGATGCAAGCCAGATAATAGTGGTAACTGCTTCAACAACTTCCTGTTTCGTCTCCATTTTGTACCATCTGGTTGGATCGTCCTTGAGATCTCCATGCCCAACGTTTACTATCTCACTCCACCAAGCTTGCAATTCTTTGTCTCTTTTTAACGATGCATCGTCCTTATAATACAAAGACAAGTAATCTGAAACCCATTCTTTCATGGAAAACCATACTTCCAGGCCGTCTACAGCAAATGGGTAGTCTTCGATCACGAGCCTAAGCCCGTGGGGCGCTGTTGGATCCGGGACAGCCATTCCCCTTCATAACATAAACATTTATATGTCAATATATTATGAGAAGAATTTTTAATAAAACAAGCGTTTTATTCCTTCAAAACAAACCTTTTAAGAAGATCGGCTGGCAATCCTTGCTCGTTGAATCTCCAATCTTTATAGATCGTAGATGACATCTCCATCGAATATTTGCCCGTAGTAAAGCTGTGTTCGATAATTCCTCCCGCGTTTATCAAGCTCTGACGGGCAGCTTGATTAATGTCCATTGTATCGAGATAATGAGGTATCAATAATTTGTAAAGCGGATGCAGTCTACTCAGTTGTCTGAGTAGCAATGATGAAAGGCTCGATCGATGCATGAGTTCTCAGCCTGCACTTACAACGAAAAGAAAAACTCAATGGCAAAGCGTAAAGAAAATTTTCATTGTGGGTAAAATGTAATAATGATAACAAGAGCCTTTTTTTTTTTAATTTCAAACACATTTTCTTCTTCTTGTTAGTTGTTTAAGTTACCTTGAGATCTTTCACATAAAAAAATGTTATGTTAAATTTTATTATATATATAATAATATAAGCACAGCATTTACCAATGACTGATCAATTGATGGTAACCAGCATCGTTGACACGGACATGAGCTCTTGCTAGCCCCCATAACGCTCCTTGTTGTGTTCCTTCCTCAGCAGGAATGTACACGTTTCTAACGGCTTTCTGTTCAGCAGTGGGAGGCAAACACAATTCAATAGCGACGGGCTTGAGCACTTCGTTGTCGGTGAGAAAGAAAAGTGTGCGACTGGCATATGTTTTATTCTCCTCGTTCGATAATTTATTGATCCGTTCGGCATAGAACATGTATGCATCATAGTAGTCCAGAATAAAGAGCCTCTTTCTGGCAACGGCCTGCATCAACATTTGATTAATTTGAAATATATATATAACACGAATCGAAAAACAGAGTATAAAGAAAAAAACAAAACCCGACGCACCTGCCTCACAGAAAGTCCATCGAGAAACTTTTATATTTGTTGGTCGGTGATTGAATTTGAAATATATATATATATATAACACGAATCGAAAAACAAAGACAAAACCCGACGAACCTGCCTCACAGAAAGTCCATCGAGGAACTTTTCTATTTGTTGGTCGGTGATTGAACTCTTCTGTGGGCCGTAGATATTTGGGTCCAAGCTGCTGGATGGCGGAAATGTCTGTCACGCGTAAAATTCGATTATTGGCGCGTTTGAACATGACAAGATCTTCAAAAGATGGAATAAAATAGTTAACGAGGACTAATTGAATTACTTGTAAACATTGAATTGCCATCGGATTCAAACCAGCGAGCGCCTGCCTTGCAAATTCAAGATCGGCCCTCCACGCGCTCTCATTAGCTATGGCAATGGCAGACAAAATTCATTTCAGCTAACGAAATTTTCTGAGTCCGAGAAACAAAGAGCTGAGTTAAATAACGGATAAAATATGACCTGCAAAAACTTGAGGGCGCGCAAAATCTATCACTGGATTGTCCCCAGCAGCTTTTAGTATTCCATGCACAATCTGAAGGGGATTTGTGTGCTGAAGAAGTTTCCTCAGGGAGTTATATGGACTTTGAAATCCCCGAACGTAGAGCTGTTCAATTTGTTCGAAGGTTTGGAAGGCAGTTTCAGTTCCATCAGTGATCGTAGGCACAATCAGGTTGGCAAAAGCGTTGATGATGTGGGCACCAAAATCAGTCAAATCCGTATGAGGAAACCTTTCATCTCGTGGAATGAAGATCACGTTCGGAGAACTGACTCGGCTTTCAGATTTGGGATCTGCATACAAATTTCGGGCAAGCTGTAAGAAGTAGAATCGACCATGCTATTCTATTATCCACGAAAGATCAGCATAGAGCATGGTCACAATTTTGGGAAACCGAGGTGATCATATTTAGGAGATTTAACATCATGTTAGTTACGGCAGAAGGATGGGCCACTACCCGCCAAAAAAAGCATATACAATCTGAAATCTTTCGGACTCTGATAGACAGAAGGATGGCTATGCTACTACTCGGGGCAAAAACAACATATACAAAATGGAATCCTTCTTATTGATAAATCTAATTCTTCATTTCGAGCTAGTTATAACTAATAATCTAGAAATGTAATTTTGAGAGACTATTTAAAGTTTTGTAAACAATGAAGATTTTAAAAAATGTGAGGGCTCATGCCTTTCTATAATCTCAAGTAGGTGTTTTTTATTTTGAAACAGGGGAATGTAACTATGTTTTGATAGAAATGGATTAGTATTTAAAAAAAAAATGGATCATTTAAAAATTCGAAACTTAATAATTGTAACTTAAAGTTTTAAAAATTCCGATTGAATTGAATTTTATCAAAATTGTTTTCGAAAAATTAATCCATTCCAATTCAAATTGTAGAAATTTTAAAGTTTTAAAAATTCCAATTGAATTGAATTTTATCAAAATTGTGTTTGAAAAATAATCCATTCCAATTCAAATGGTAGAAATTTTAGACTGTTCAAGCGAACAGTAAGCAACTTGCAATTAACAATAACCAACTTGTAGTGTAGCCTTGGCTGCAGGGATATCCACCATTAAATCTAGTTTAACAATCAATTCCTGACTTACATCCCCTCAGCAACACCATTAAATATTGCATTACTAGAAGCTTATTGTTTGTCATTTTAATATTATAAAGCTTATTGTTTGTCATTTTAATATTATAAAGAACGAAGTTTTTTTAATACTTACTTTATCTTAAAATTAAGAATAAGTAACACATTAAATGCCATCCAGCAGCATGGCACTTAAAGATGCTGGTGGCTAATTATGTAACGGTTGGATTGTACAAAGGTCGATCTCTCTACTGCTCTTCCCCATCAGCAAATGCTAGTGTGTGATGGTTATTGAATTTTAAAGAGACTTTTTCGATGGATAGTCACCAGTACTATGGTGTTATTGTACATGGTTATGGTATTATTGTGCATGGTTTAGAAAGGCCTTGTAAATGTTTTTAAGACCATGTGCAAGGCGTCATAAACAACCCATGGTTTCATAAGGCCCTTGCACATGGTTTGAAAACAATATATGCCCAAGATGTTGTAATTTTCGTTCCTAACAAAATAAAAATAATAAAAAAGTATTATATGTGGACCATAAATAATATTAATAATAAAAATATTATATGTAAATTTTAAATAAAAAAATATGTCTTTTTGGTTTGAATCAAATCAATAGCTCCTTGAGTGCAATACTTAATATTACTTAATAAAAAGTTTACACCTCCAAAAATTTGATCATCTTCAACTTATAGAACCTAAAATTTGAATCTATGCTAATTTAATTTAATTTCTCTTTAAAACCATATTAATAAACATTTAATTACTATGTATATTCAGAACTTAACTTCAAACTTGACATTTCAAATAAAAAACACAAAAGGTTGGCTCGTGACCTAACATGTCTTAGACCAGACAAATATGGCACGACGGAGTCCATTCTCATTTTTATCTGATAAACAGTTACTTAACCAAACTTTGATGAAAAGCTCGAAAAAAATGTGTTTATGAATCCAAATTCTACTATAATTAGGAGGATGAGGGCAAAATGTTATACCTGTTTTAGTTGGTGGACGGCCCGTCCTACATCTTCTGGGATATGGCAAGTCGTTGGATCCACCCAACACTGGTCTCAGCAGATCTGAACTGCTGTCAGGGTCCCCAATATCGTTGTACACAGCATAATCATATATTCGATCAGATAGTTTCCGCTCACCCGTTCCATTCCCTCGTAGTTCAACCATATCTTGCTCCCTCAGTTTCTTTAAACCTACTGGTGTCTCCTCAGGTAAGTAGCTCTGATCATAGAACGCATTAAAATGATTAAAGCGAGCTAGAATTAAACGGATCAGAAGTGCACAGTACACCATAACTACTAAAACAATTAGACGGATCAGAAGTGCAGAATACACCATACCTTATTAGAGAAGAAAACACGATCAGTTTTGCTGGTATTATAGGGGGGAATCCAGGAGTTGCACTTAAAATGCAGTTTACCTTGACCAGGGATATCAAGAGTTAGAGATTTCAGAAATAACTCTCGTGAATGCATATTCTTTATGAGGAAAGCTCCGGGAACTCCCAGACCAGAGTTCCACTTGAAGCCGACTTCGAAGCGTTTGTCGCTAGCAATGGGTCCCTTTAATGGATTCCACTTTAAATAAGACGCTTCACCAGCCATTTTTCCCACTCTTGTTTCTGCAATAATACATAGATTTTAACGCATGAGATTATAACAGCAACCGAACCATAAAAAAGCTGACCCATCTATTATATGAAACGCCAGAGAAATCGTCTAAACCTAATAGAGGGGCATACTATTAAAAACAGGTTAACTGGTTTTCCTGGATCAATCTCGTCGCTGCTCACCAGCTGGAGGGACACTCTGTTGCCCATTAACTCAGATGTTCCATCGGACAGAATTGCAGTGTAATCAGTAGCGTTGAGAAGAGATACCTCTTGCAGTATCACTTCTCCAGGAATTGTTTGCTCTAACACCATTTTGGAAAAAGCCAGATGGGATGAAGTTTGGCTCCTAAAATAACTCAGATCAGATCAATTTGCTTCACTGGTCTGGTTGTCATTAACAACTTGAGTAATGTGTTTTAACACTGTGCATTGGAGAGAATTTGTGAAAGTAATTGTGGGCTCTTCCAATGGGCATTGTTGCCTATTTGTAGATCATGTGCAGGCTGTGGGGGCAGTGGGCCACGTTTTTCCTGCCCGGCTCATCGTTGAAAATACCTCTTTGTTGAATTAGCACTTCATGGTCCGGGCCGTCCGGCGGCAAACTTATGGGTGAGATTCTTCCACGAGGGCGTAGTACAAATCGACATAAATAGCATTATCTGTATCAAAGTCGAGAATCGAGACTGATTGCCATTGGAGGATGGTGTTCAATGCACAATGCACATAAGTTTTTATTTTCATTTTCAGATGGTAAGAGCTATCTATTGAGGTGCAAAGTATTTAATGCAACTCAAGAGACTTATTTTCATTTTCAGAGGGCAAGAGCTATCTATTGGGCTGCAAAGTATTTAATGCAGCTCAAGCAAGCTTGATGATTGTTGGATCTTGAGCTGCTCAAGATTTAAAGGTCATCAAACCTTCTCCAACAGCATTAAATGCTCTGTAGCTCAATAAATAGTTCTTGCCTCTCTTTATTGAGCTGCAGAGCATTTAATGCTGTTGCAGAAGGTTTGATGACCTTTGGATTTTGAGCAGCTCAAGATCCAACAATCATCAAGCTTGCTTGAGCTGCATTAAATGCTTTGCAGCTCAATAGATAGCAACATGTTGCCGACTTTTTCCCAGTCAACCATTTTGATTTCAGTATGGAGAGATTGTATTTGTCGAAAAATATAAACAATTATCATCTTTAAATAGATGCAAAGACTCAAAATTTAAAATAAATTTAGATTAAAATATAACATATTAAGTTTATTTTATTTGACAATTTTTTTGAATTTATAATAAAAATATAATTCAACAATTAAACAAGAGCATTAAAAATATAAAAATAAATGCCTGCCAAGTTGTTTTACCGCGTCTGCGGGGTTAGGTTACCTTCCTCTCAATAGCCAATGACCCTTCCCTTTATTTTCCAAGCATTTTGATTTCAAGTAAGAGCATTAAAAATATAAAAATAAATGCCCGCCAACCTGTTATACCGCGTCTGCGGGGTTAGGTTAACTTCCTCTCAATAGCCAACGACCCTTCCCTTTGTTTTCGAAGATAATCTTTATCCCATTGTTCTGTCTTGGAAAATATGGCACGAAAATCCTTATCCCATTGTTCTGTGTGGGAAAATATGGCAATCTGATTGTCATAAAAGTATTTATAATATTGAAATGGTAATGGAGTTTAGGTGTATATATATTTTGTTACCATATTATGGTTATTGGTTATAGTTTGGATGGTTGTGAGGAAAGATTTTTATTCTTTTTATTTAAATTTAATTTTTTATAAATGATATATTTGTTTCACCCTTTTGCAATGAAAGAGTGGATTGTGTAATTTGATTATACCTTAATTTTTATGTTGAAATAATAAGTGGAATAGCCCTCTAATCTAATGAATTACTATATAAAAATTTAAAATAACATATATTAAAATAACCATAAAATTTACTCACAAATATATTTTGTATATTTATTAAAAAAAATATAATTTCAATCTTGTGTTTCATAAATTTTTATAACTCCTTTTATAATCCTTAACTCAATACTTAATAATGAAAACAAACTAATCATTAATATTTATATTAAGATGGTCATGGAGATATATTGAGATGGTCATGGAGATAGGCACAAATATGTTTGTTAATTTTTCAAACTAATCATTAATGTTTATATTAAGATGGTCATGGAGATATATTGAGATGGTCATGGAGATAGGCACAAAGATGTTTGTTAATTTTTATTTTACAAGATATTTTATAATCTTGTATTTCATGTTTTCTTTTTCATAATTTTTTTAATAAAATGGTCGTAAAGTTAGGTACAAAGATATTTGTTAATTTTTATTTACAAAATATTTTATAATTTTGTGTTTCATAATTGTTGGTGTTCTCCTTTTCATAATTTTTATGTGACGCTATGGTAACAGATATCAATGGTTGCGAAGGATTAATCCATCTGTACATGTTCAGATTTTTTATATTACGTCTAACATAAATGTTAAAAATAAAAATTTAACAATTTTTATAATTACAAAATTTATTTTACATTTTATTGGTTCCTTGATCCCTCATAATTGTGTTTGAAATTTGATTGGCGCAGAGAAAGATGACGTCGTTTTTGAAATTAGCCTCCTCGAGCGTTGGCGGCTCTCTTGCGTCATGCCCATTAAAAATGCCATTTTTACTTTTCTACTTAAGACGTGCTGTAATCTCCTTCAATTTTCGGCATGCGGTGGTTCTTTAAAAGCTAAGATCATCAAAATTATGCCACGAGTCGACTTAGAGCTAGACCGGTTTACTTTAATAAAATATATCATACAAATCATACAATATTTCTGTTTAGAAAATGTTAAACGGTTTTTCCACTTATACACTTTTTAATTTGCATTAGATTATATTTCGTTCAGCATGGTTTCATTTTTTATTAAGTATATGTAAACAATAAATGTATAATAATAAAAATAACTAAAATCATTTAATAAAATATTTATGAAAATATTTCTATTTAAAAACAAGGAGCTGTCTAGCTAGGGGACTTTTTGATTTTTTAGGGAGATTTTCTGCTTGAATTTGGTGAATTTAATCCATAAAATTTGCAATTTATGTTGTTTGTTGGGCAATTTTAAGCTCAGAAATGAAATCAAGTTACATGAAAACCCTCAACATCCACACCTTGTAAGATTTAACAATGTTTTTGAGAGTTTTGAAAATTCCTTGAAAATTCATGACGAAAAACTGATAAAAAATTCCGTGGAGATTCATGACGAAAAACTAATAAAAAACAGCCGGAAAAAGAAGTCAAAAACCCCTATTTAGACAACTCGTTTAAAAAATAATTGTGATTGTTCATATTTTTACTTGCATATTACAGAAGATAACATTCTTTTATGCATGCATGTTTTAATTGATAAATGCATTTGTGTTTTTATTGATATTTTGTTTCAAATTTGATTAGCATAAAGAAAAGATAAGGTCGTTTTTGGAATTCATTTGTATATCCGAAATGAAGTTTGGATTTAAATGTTAATTGTTATTTATTTATATATAGGAAATGAAGTTTGTAAAAAACATTTTAAAAAAATGAAGTTAATTTTTATTTATTTATATATTCCAAATATTTATTTATATATCGGAAATTAAGTTTGTAAAAGACATTTAACAAAAAAAAATGAAGTTAAATGAAGTTTGGATGTAAAAGTTAATCTTTATTTATTTACATATCCAAAATGAAGTTTGTAAAAACATTTAATAAAAAAATAGGGTGTGAAACTTCATATATTTTAAGGAAATCTACATCATTTATTTTCCCCCCCTATAAATAGTCAAATAACAAACCTATAGACTAGAGATGATTTTAGAGGAAAATCATTAACACTCTCTAAAAATAAAGTGATCAAACCCTAAATAGTAAACCCTATAGACTAGAGATGATTTTAGAGAAATCATTAATCATTGCTAAAAGATAAATTAGTGATATGATATGAACCCTTAAATAAAGTAGTCATATGATATGATTCTTTACCACATTTCCACTTAGAATTAGTGATATGAACCCTTTCATTATTAATTTTAATTAGTAATTAATTAGCATGTGCTTGTATATTATATACACGATTATAGCCTTGTTTTTTTT
>LPNX010194271.1:27120-85753 GCA_001517045.1 Pseudotsuga menziesii
GAAAGATAATGAGCAGGTAATCATGTTTAAGATTTCCTCTTCAACATTATTGAAAAGAAGACAAGATTTTCCATATTGATACTCATACCTGAGGCTGCACAAAATGTATCCAAAATGGCTTCAAAAGTAACCCATTCCTCAAAGGTTCCTGAACCAAAGAGTATGACATCATCGACAAATAACAGATGTGTGAGAGACAGCTAGGATGAAATGTTAATACCCTTAATCCTGCAATTTAATCAAGCATCTTCTATCAATATGCTAATCCCCTCAATAACAAGAATAAACAACAGAGGAGACAATGGGAAGCCCTGCCCTAAACCCTTGGAAGTAGGGAAGAAACTGGATGAAGTACCATTTATAAGCAGGTCAAAGTTTGCATAAGATGAACAACCCATAATCAAAATGACACCAACCAAAGGAACCCCAATCTAAAGTAAGATGAGCCTGAGATATGACTAATTCACCCTTTCAAATTCCTTTGACAAGTCAAGCTTGAGAATAAGGGCATTCTTATTTTTTGTCTTTACCAAGTGTAAAACCTCTTGATTGATGGCAATAGGTTCTACGATTTTCTTATTCTTCATAAACCCAAATTGCTGAGAGGAAATATACTTATCCAGGAAGGGATTCAAATGTAAGGCCACAATTTTGGAGATAAGTTTGTACACCAAGTTACAAAGAGATATAGGTCTGAAGTCAGTAAAGGTAAGTGGTGTTTCTTTCTTGGGTATAAGATCAATGAAGGTAGAGTTCAGAGAAGGTAACACCCTTCCATTCAATCTAGAGTATTCAACCAAATCCAGAAGGTCATTTCCCAGAATGTCAAAAAAAGCCAAGAAGAATTCTACCGGCCAACCATCTGGCCTAGGGCTTTTATCCCGCTTGAAAGAATTTAAAGCATGCTCAATCTCCCCCAATGTAATCTGAAGGGAGAAACTTTTAGTTTCATCAGGAGGTATAAAGGAGGGGAACAAGTGAATAACCTTCAACTAAGCCACAATGTTAGTCCTATGGTCATCCCTGAAAAAATTAGAAAAATACTTAACACCAAGGTCTTTTAAACCCTTATCATCTTCAATCAAGTTCCCCATATCATCTTCAAGGTCCCAAATGGCATTTTGATTCCTGCAGGCAGAGGCCACAGCATGAAAAATTTTTGTGTTCGCATCCCCCAAATTTTCCCAAGTCAACCTACTTTGTTAAAGCGCTGAGAGAAGTTCATGGTCCAATGGATGCTTTATTTTTCTCCTGAGCTCTAAGAGCCAGTTATGGTATTGTAAGGAGAGTATACTTGACACAGAAGAACCTAAGAGATTCTTAATTTTAGAATATATAGCAATAAGGCCTTGTTTCATATCCAAGGATTTGGAACGAGTCCAAACCTTTACCTTCCTTTTCAACAGGTGGATATTTTGTGAAAGAGAATCCATTTCATCCATATGGTCACCAAGAGGCAGTCTGGGCCATTCTTCTTTAACCATCCAAGTGAAATATTCATCAAGGAGCCGGGCATGATTGAACTTAAAAGGAAAATTATGTATGCTCACCTCCTCCATCCACTCAAAACATACAGGATAGTGATCCGAGACAGTTGAAGGGGAAGACCAAACCCTATGCCGAGGAAGCAGATCAATCAGGCTCGAAGAGATTAAAAATATGTGAAGTATTTTACTGATTCCCTCCTCCCCTACCCTACCATTCCTCCAGGTAGGCCCTGCATAGGAAGGTGCAACATCCACCAAATTAAAGTCGACAAAAAGTTGAGTGAAGAAAGGACCAAGGGTATCAACCTGAGCTTTCCTTCCCCAAATTTCAGAAGCATTAAGAGTAAGATTAAGGTCCCCACCAAGGATAAAATTAGGTAGAGATAAGAGACCACCACAGGTATCTAAATTCGAGAATACATCGTGATTGTGGTAGGGACCATAACAATTCAAAATGGAGAGGGAAGAGTGAGAACCCCGGAAACAAGCCTTAACAAGGATTCCCACCATTGTTTCAAAAGCCTTGCATCGCACCCTAAGGGGGTTCCAACCCATAAGGATATCACCATAAAGGCCCTTTGAACTGATTGCACAGAACTCCCAGTCAAGACGGAGCTTGGAGAACGCTAAGAGAGCAAGATAGGTGATGTTCATAGTTTCTTGTAAAAGAATCAAGTCAGGAGAGTAAGACTCGAGAAGAAGATAGAGGCTCTTTTGTTTGGCTGAGTCCCCTAAGCCCCGCACATTGAGAGATAAAATTTTCATTAAGAACCACCAGAGGAGCTCCTCACTGTATTTTTCAATCTAGAAGACAAAGGAGTATAGGTTTGAGCACTTGAGGCCCTAAACACAATAGGATCGAATTTCTTTTTTTTTTTGCGGATAGTAACATTTTCAAAATGTTTAAAGTCTAGCAGAAGGGTAGTGGGGGAGATAGGTGTTTTGGCATAGAAAATCTCTAGCGACTTCTGAAGAGATGGGCCGAAGAAGGAGGGTGAAGAAATGAGGTTGCGGGGAAAGGAGGCATGGATAGGTGAGCCTGCTCTCGCAAGAGGTGTAAAGTCATTAGCTGAAAAAATTGTGCCTACCTCATGCGGGATTTGTGAATTAGATCTAGGAAGAGAAAGGTCAGGAGGATGCTGCAAAAAAGGACCTTCAGGAGAGTCAATGGAATTCTCAGGTGCGGAAGAAGGCTGAGAGTCTGAGGGCACACTGCCCATATGATTCAAAGTATGAGTAGCTATCCCCTCCAATTCATCAATAAGCTGAATTTCATGATTAGACATATCACCAAATAAAGAATAGGCTTGTGAATAATTACCTTTAGATAGAGGATCATGTGCCAAGGAGGTGTGTTCAAGCAGCTTATGCTCCGAGCTGGAGGGGGACAAATTTTGTATGGGAGGATAAAGCCAAGAACATGGACTAACAACCCCTGAAGAATGATAGGGCATTCCCTTCTCAAGTGACCAACATCCCTGCATCTACTACATCGAAAAGGTATGTTAAGGTAATCCAATCGCTGGGTAAAAAGACGATCAAGATAGAGGATTTCGATATTCGCAGGGAGACCTTCTGAGATGTCCACTTCAACCAGAATCTTCACCATTATTTTATTGAAAGAGTGCTGGAAGTCATCTTCCACTGCAAAAAACCTACCAATGATATTGGCAATACCTTCCAAAACCCCCCGAATCCACAGAGGAAATGGAAGAGCAGAAAGCAAGACCCACAAATGTCGTTTCCTTACCCGCTCATAGAGAGGGTCAAAATGATCATGCCAATGACTAAGGATGAGTCAACCCTCCCCAAGTCTCCACAGAGAGTCCAAAATAGTCATAGTGTGAGCATCCTCCAAAAATACAAACACTAACCATCCCTTTGCGAGTAGACTAATCGTGGGCACATAAGTGAGCTGAGGTTTCTAGTGTTCTATGGCCCAAGCTGTCCATTATTTTTTCCCCATATGACATTATTCAAGTTTTCTGATTAAATCCCTGTAACACAAAGCCTCTACACTCTCCATGTAAATATCACGCCCCAACACATACCTAACCTTCCCTTCCTGCGCTTTTAGGGCTTTTGACTTCCTTCTTCTCCAGGATCGAGTAGTGCCAGTCTGAAGCCCCCCGTCAGGGATAGTAGGACACATAGCTATACCATCCCTCATCATAGGTAAGAGTGTGGTGACAAAGCAGAACCCAAAGAGACATGAAGACTGACAAAAGTAGGTCAACCCAACACTTGAAACCAAAGGTGGCGAAGACCAAAACCAAAAATAAAACCCTAAATGGGCAACAAGGATAATAAAAAGCAACAGATAGACGGGTCAAACATCACAGAATGCAAGCGGACAGAGCAAAAGCCCTGAGAGGGCCTTATACTAGAGGGCAACAGAGTAAGAGCCAAGTACCCACCATAACGTGGTCCGACAAACAAGGTGCCCCAATAAGTACCGAAAGAAAAGGGTCAACCCCCGCAAGGGAAAGAAGAAAGTAAAACCCTACCCTCAAAATAGTAGGTACAAAAACTCAAGTGCACACAGAGAAAAAAGAAAAAATAACCCAGATTCAACCCTAGGAGTCCCGGGGATACCGAAAAGGTGGCAAAGAAAAACAAGCGACGTGAAACAACCCGACCACCACCCCCAAAAGGATCAACCTTCATTGATGCAAGACTGAGGATAAAGGTAAAACTGGATATACCAAGCTGCATACAAATAATATATTCCCGCTTTTTGAAACCTGGTTGGTACTAGTCCCCCATCGAGGGGGAGGAACTCTAGGTAGCTTGATACAGACAAGAAAAAAAGGAAGCAGAGACAAGAGACAATATGGAGACGACGACTTACCGATAATACCCCGCACAAACCATAGGAATTCATGGCCCAGACCAAACACCGCACACACTGAAATTTGAATAGAGTACAAGCCCCAAAGAACGTGGTTGATCCAGTCAACAATGCTGCCGCCCAGAGAGCGCAAACCTGACTCAACAAGAACAAAAAAAACAAGGAGAGTTCAAACCCTAAAGGTGTTGCATCCGACACCAGGGCCAACCACTAGCATAAAACCCGAGCAATCCTTACATGGATGACACAGGAAATACTAAGTGCAAGCCTGACACATCACTAGCATGAGAAACCATGCAAGAACCAACCCTATGAAGTGAGGTAGAACCCGACAAACAAGGCCGCCGTCATGTGGCACAGACAATATTCAGCAAAACAGACAACAAGGTATGGTAAAGCAGCGATGATGATGAACCAGGTGCCAAGGCTGAGAAACCCTAGCCATCACAGATGAACTTTTCCCTAAGAAAAGGAGTCTCCTTACTTTATTTCATGATTATAGCCTTGTTGTCAATGGGAAGGACCCCAACTTTTAAAAGGAGAATAAGATAAGGGGCATTGCAATTAATGGTGATGTTATTTATTATAGTTAGTATGTGCTTGTATATTATATACATGATTATAGCCTTGTTGTCAATGGGCAGGACCCCAAATTTTAAAAGGAGGGTAAGATAAGGGGCATTGCACTTAATGGTAATGTTATATATTAAAGTTACTTATGAATTTAAGCAATATTTGCAGGTTTAAGTAAAATACAATTTCTAATGTTTTCAATTTTTTTTGTAATTCATCATCACCCTCTATTCCTCCTCATTTGCATCAATATTTTATTGGACCACAACAATAAAGTTTGACCAGGTTTTGAGTTGTTTTCTTCTTAATAGTTTAGGCATTTGAGATGATAGTTTAACATTTGTTGTAGTTATTTTAAGAATTTGGTTGGAGTCTACATTTATGTTCTATTTATTTCAATGAAGACTACAAGTATGCTACACCCTTTTTAAGTGCAAGTGAATGTATCTAGATTTAATATGTAACAAATTGGGTCTTTGATCATGAAGAAGGGTGCATAGCACATGTTTTTCATCTTTTCCAATTATCGTTGTTTCAACAAAACACTCAGAAATCGATTTGATGGCTAAGTAATGAAATCGATTCAATAGCTAAAACTTGCGTGGCAAAAGAATTTTCTTTTCTATTACAATTTTGTGGAAAAATTATTATATATCTATAGCTTCTGTAGTATAGCAATAGTTATTAACATCTGCGGTGACATTTCCACCTCGTGGCTCTTGTTATTAATAATTTGATCTTGAAATAAGCTAATTTGATTGTCATAAAATATTTATATTGAAATGTCATATAAATTTTTTAAGCTTTTTAACATTTTATTATTTAAAAAATATATATACAATAGTGACCCTTCGTGAGGGAAACCACAAAAAAACATAAAAATGAAAGTTTTGAACCTTGAAACCTAAGCACAAGTCATTAAGGTAGGGGAAAATTACATTGTATATCATCCATGTTAAACAAGAAAAGATAAGTAAACGCCATAATCCTCAACATCATCACAAATTGAAATGACATGCACCTCAAAAGCTATGGGAAGCTCACTAGATTGCCCTTAAGGGAGGGCTTGAACACCATGCTAGTAGTAATCTTAGCTAGGGTATTGATGTGATTTACCACCTTCTTCATGGCTATGGATATAATATTCAAATTAAAGTTAGCCTTCAAAAACTATCCCTTTGTTCCACTCTTGGCTCATATAATCCATTTGCCTTAACAACTCAATTCCCCCCTTGGATGTCTATCAACACTTTCCTTAAGAATTTTTTCATGTACGAGTACAGTAACACAACCTTAGCATGCTTTGTATCACATGTCCACGAGGAACTTGCATCTTGAAACCATGCTTACATCTCCATCAGTGAATCCTTAACTTTTGGTTTTCCATGTTCTTTCTTGACTCATGGCTCAGCATTTCCAAGAACATACTAAGTCTCGGGCAAGATAGAACTAATGAATACCTCTTTAGATTTTGCAATATCTCATTAAACCTAACACATATGTGAGCCTTGTCGCCCTCGCCCACTGATTTTATATTATTTATATTTCATTTTCCAATTAATTATAACTTTATCATAAGTTTTTATCTCAATAAGATGAACATTAATCATAAAGAATAAACATAGAAAAATGAGACTTTATGTTCGTGGTAATTACCTCCATCAAAATGATGGAAATGGAATGAATCAAAGCAAAAGGGAAGGATATTTTAATCCCCTATATCATCTACATAGGTTGTCCATGTGAAAAGTGGTAAAGGAAAGACAACCACTTACAATGCCAATGTAAGCAACCCTTTGGAGGGAAATGAATTTGATGGTGCCCCATTATCATCAATCAAAACTAAATCCACCTACTTTTTCAATTTTAATTTCTGCTTTATTAATCTCTCTCTGTTGGAAGGAAACATATTAGCCTTAACCGGACATATAGATCACATTTTGGGTAATTATGTCCACTCATGGTACTAGGTTTTCATAAAGAAGTCATTGAATGTTGATGGTAATAGACATATAGATTACATTTTGGGTAATTATGTGCACTTATGGTACTAGGTTTGCATAAAGAAGTCATTGAATGGTGATGGTAGGTCACATACAAATGATATTTCAATAATGTTATGTTTGAGCAATGCATTGATATGATGGAGTGCCGCTAGAGTCACTCCATTGATGGATCCAACCCCTATTGGTGTACATACATTGTATTTTGCAACTTTTTGTTAATCTAATTGCTTTTTTGAACTTAACATAGCTTTAGTGCTTTTGTGCCTCTATGTAGTTAATCTTAACTTAGTTACTTTGTTCCTTGCTTTATGGTGAGATTTGGTTGCATTCCTTGCATGGATTTCTTTCCCAAAAATTCACTCTAATGAGCTATAAGTATTGATTCATTAATCATTATTCAATGAGAAATAAATTTTGGATATTAATAAGAATCATTATTTGCAGCAATTTTACTCTTCTCTCATCACTTTCTTTGCAATTGATCAATATATTTATTCATTCTTAGATTCTAGATCTCTCATAAAATATTACATCGCTTCAGAGCTAGATTGAATCTAGGTAGTTCTATACATTTTTTTTGGAGGTTGAAGCACATCAAAGAGTGCACCATAAGATAGTCATGGATCAATCGGTATCTCATCATATTATCCTTACTACATTCAACTATCATGAATGTAAGTCAAAGGTAGTGCTCCTATTGAGAAGCAAAGTACTTTATAAGATAACAATGGGCAAAGATTCAGTTGAACCCAATTCACCAGTGGAAAAAGCAAGGTGGTATAATAGGTTAGATGAAGCATATGGTTTGTTATGGCTCTCAATTTATCCATATCTCTTATTTTACATTGAATTTGCATCATCTTACAATGAAGTCTAGACCAAGCTGGAAGGGCTCTTTGGAAAACATGATGTTTTAAGAGGGCATCAATTGTGTAATAAGATCATCAGATTGAATCCAAGTGACTTTGAAAAAATCTAATACTTTTTCACAAGATTTAAATATCTTTTCCAATAGTTGAAATCATTTGGAATAGATAAGAAAGAGGATCAACTTGTCCTTTCCATTTTCTCAAGACTAGGCCCCAACAGTTCAATATTTGTTTCTACATTCTTTGTTACAAGATCGGTCACAGGATCCACTTGGAAGATGCCCTCTTTAGATGAATTTGTAGATTCTCTCATTCATGAGCAAGCTAAATTTGCTCAAATGGGAACTCTTAAGGATTCAAATGCACATTCACTTGCAACAAAAATGGGAAGAATGACTAGAAATAATTCCAAGCATAAAGGAAAGAAGTATCAAGCTCATGAGTAGGATTCAAAATCCATATGAGAGACCTTAGATTCCGAAGGTGGTAAACCCAAGAAAGGTAAAGTGGTATGTTCTTATTTTAAGGAACCCAATCATGGGGAGGATGTATGCATGAAAAAGAATCTTTCTCAGTGCATAAGAATCCTTGAGAAACACAATCTCAAATATTCTGTTGATATGAGGGACATTACGCTAGTTGAGAATTTTGCTGAGCCACCTGATGCAAACAAAATCAAGGAGATGGGCCACACCTTAATTGCAGCCACTTTATCACCTACTACTTCATAGGAAGAAAGGAGGCGATCCTCTTCATAGTATGCTATGTAGTTCCTCGGCAACATCCTCTTTTGAGAGGGGGTTTTCCCGTGAGGTTTTCTCTCTTGTTCGAGTTTATAAATATTTTATTTTTTGAACTTGGGTACCTAAAATAGATACACAATTCTCGGGACTTAATTTTGGTGCATCATACTCACTTCAATTATGCTTGGGGTGGGGGGCGGGGGCGGTGGGGCTGTACATGTGCAATGTATAATCACCTTTGTTGATATTTAAAAATTATAGTGTATTTAGTTGCTTTCTTTAACTTAATATGGTTTAAGTGCTTTTGTACTTGCTTGCAGTTAATCTTAACTTAGTTGCTTTATTTCTTGCTTTATGGTAATATTTGGGTGCATTCCATGCATGTATTTCTTTCCCAAAATATCACTCTAGCAAGATATATGTATTGAATCATTGATAATTATTCAATGAGAAAGAGCTTTTAGATATTAATGGGAATTATTAAATTTGCAACAATTTTACATTATACTCTTGTCTCATCTCTTTCTTTGAAATTGATTAATGTATTTCTTTATGCTTAGATTCTACATCTCTCATAAAATATTGCAACCCCTAGTCCCAAAGTGATCTCAAGAACCTTTTAAAAACAATCCTATAATACATGTAGAAAGAAAGTAACATTTTACTTTATTACATGTGCGTGCAAGCTAATGACATGTTCTCCTTTTGTGTTTGATGCAATATAACTGAAAATTAGACATGCTTCAATTTACATGGATATTTTGAGAGACCTACAAAATGAATCTTGCTATTAGTAAAAATTATGAAATGTAGGAAATTGAATCACCTTTAATAAATAAAATATACAAATACTAAATACTAAATAAATAAATAAAATAACTAATAGTTAGAAATGATTAATTATCTAAGTTAAGTAATAGGCATGCCCTTTCATGTGAAACGACACAAGTAGGCTTATTTATTTGGGTCCCCACAATATTGTAAAAATCATATTCGTATCTTATTCAATATTCATATTTTATACATTATGTTCTAAATATTATGGATTATTTAATATTCCAAATATTTTAGATAAGTTTTATGTGTGAGCAAAATTGGTTTGTCTCATGTGGAATTACATCCCCTTCTTAGGATTGATTCTCGTCGTTGGCCACAAGCCCTTCTTGAAGCTTCTCTGAAACTTGTCTTTTGGCCATAATCTAAGACCATGTCTAGTCGTTGGCCCTTTGCCATTATTTTTAATGCAAACCTTTGGCCAAAAAAAGAATAAGTCAAAGGTAATATAAACAATGAAAAAGGAGAAAATAATAAATTATTCTGGCCGCAAATAAGAATAAGATAACAAGAACTAAGAAAAAAATATTACAAGAAGTAGCGGGAAAAATAATTATCCATAAGAGAAGTGGAAAAAAGGAAAAAAAATTAAAGAAGAGAATTAATAAAAGCACACATGTTTTTATGAGGTCGTACATGGTTTTATTTACAATATTAAATTATAAAGAAGTTTGATAATATATTCCTATCTTATTCAATATACATATTTTATACATTTTGTTCTAAATATTATGGATTATTTAATATTTCATATATTTTAGATAAGTTTTATATGTGTGAGCAAACTTTGTTCAACTCACCTTTCCAAATATATAAATTTTATTTATCGAAAATGTTCATAACTAGCTCAATTTTGATTCTTTTTAATATTGATAGTTTATTTTTTTAGCAAATGATAAGGTATATGTTCACGCTATTGTATCCCTTGAGTTCCTAAATGATGGAATCAACATACATAAATTGGTAAACCTTTAGATAGTAAAAAGTATTAGCACGATGCAAATTTCCAAAATAAAATCAGTACTTTTAAATATTTTTTAATTATCTAAGTGAGTAGACCTCAAAGATCTTAATGTACAAAGTATTAGTGCAACTTTTGAAGATGTTAATGTAATGATGATGGATTGAATTTTTATAGCATGTAGAGGTCAATGTCTAGTAGTTTATGAAGATGAATTAATTCATTAAAAAACAAAATTATTGAAGATGAATTAATTCATTAAAAACAAAATTACATTAAAAAATCATACTATAAACATGTATCATAACCTACATAATCATTGCATAACCAAACAACTAATTGTGATCTCCTTATTTGTGAGACAAAGAAAACCTCCTCCATGCCATCTCCTCAAACTTAATGTAAACATAAAAACCATGTTAAAAATTCAAATATAACTACTTGGTCACTCTCTCCAAATTACATTATAATAAAATTTTAAAAGTCTTATTTAAATTAAAAATAATAAACATATTTATTAAATATATATATATATATATTTAAATAAAAATAAAACTTTAAACTTTTTATTTAATTTTTTTATATTTAACACCAAAATTTACTCCTATGTAAATTTCAATCCAATACTTTACATGATGGTGTTATGTTTTAAACTAATAAATTAACAACTATGTCATGCATCCTCTTCATGTTATCGTATCTTCATGTTATCGTATCAAAGATATCAAAATATCATAAAACTTTCTCTCAATTTTAATATATTATGATATCAAAATATCATAAATATAGGGGTTTGGCTATTTTGATAATAAATATGTTTTGTAATATATATATCATAATGATGATGATGATGATGATTAACATCCACTGCGAATAATTTTGGTTTATCGGACCTTAATAAGGAAAATACTTGGTTTACTTTAAAATCTTGTTCTTGTGCTCAAAAAGATTGCCAAGAAGCTTTCCAAGCTCAGTATAGTTTTGGCAAGTTAGGAGGTTATATAGGTTTGTGTTGTACCAAATACTACGAAAATCATATTTAATGTGGGTGTAGGCAAGGCATTCTAAACAAAAGTGATTTTCATCGTCAATGCTCATAGACTCACACATACAGCAAAAAAATTTCCGCCAATGGAGTTTTAGGAATAGACCAATGGCCTGTTTCGCTATGGAGTTCATGAGAGTTCGTTCTAATCTTGGCTATATTAATTTTCTTCTGTGCGCTAGTTACTACTAAGAGATACTTACGATCCTCCAAGTTAGGATTAATGACCTCCTTATAGTATCTTAATTTTCTCTTAACAGCTAAATTTTCCTCACACCGGAATTTCTCTTTAAACTTAGAAGTATTATTATTTTTGACATTATCAATGTTCTGCAAAATGTCATTTTCATTAATGCCCCAATGGTTTAACCAAGCCATGGTATCTTTACACCAACACCACTTGAGGCGTAGTTGGTTTTGACTTGAGTTTAAAGCAATTTTGGGAAATCTCTCGTTTCCTATGTTATTTATCTTATGTTTGTACATCAGGTACCTAGTCATAGCAATGCTCTCGATGGGGGAAAGACTCACTTTTATGAGGAGAGGATAAGGCATATTGCTTTTAATTTTGAGGTTATAAGTTATAAACCGGTTCTATATTTGCTCAATCTTCCTCCAAGATTCTTTAGAAATGTTGCACCCCCATACCGTTCACAACCATACAAGATAACAGGGATGATGAGTTTCAAATAGGAACTTCTTTTTATCCCACATGACCAGATTGGTTGATTTACAGTAACTTTCAAGACCAAAATAAGCTTTCTACCCTTCCTTAATCATTTTCTCAATTCTATAGTTCCAATTGAAATTGCGATGAATATCGATTCCGAGATACTTGTAAGAAGTCACTTCCTCTAGATTTTATTGTCATAAATAAAAGTTGCATATGTGTCTTTCTTAGATTTTATAATCGTGAATTTTGTCTTGTCAGTGTTAACAATCATACCCGTGTTAGAGAAAAAATATTTAAGAATTCTTAATTGCTTATCAAGATCAAAAGGACACCTTGCCATAAAAACAATATCATCAACATGAAGTAGGAGGATGATAACTATCTACCGACACAACCTGCTTTATATATATATATATAATCAATATATTTATTAAATTAGAAATAAATATTAAATATTAAATCTATATATATATTAAATAATTTATTTATATAATTGTATATATTGTAAGGATAATATAAGATTCTACTTAGATTAATTTAAAGAAAATTAACTTTTTATAGAAAAAAAATATAATTATATTTATAAAAATATAGTTACATTTTGTATATGCAAGTCATGAAGTTTCGCGTGCAAATTATGTTGAAAACAAAATCCAACCAATACCATACTAATCAACAAAATCCAACCAATACTATACTAATAACTAGACTGGGTTACAACTATCCCAAACCATTATACAAAACAGAAACCTCACATATTCATGTGCTTTCTCAAATACTATATCAAAATATTTTAGTTGTTTTTTATCCACGAACCAAAGCTGAAATGGAACTATTCATCTCCTAAGAATGAAACTTACTTTAACACATCAAGTCTTTTGAATTGTGTTCTTTGTAAATTTGTTGAATATGCACACTATCCATTAGAGATTTTAATCTTGCTGCATATTATGAATCTTGTTTTCCTCGGTTATCCATACGTAAATAATTTGTACCTTGCTCAATCGTCAACAATAGAAGAATTTGAAGTGTCAACTCTCCATAATTATTATTACCTATACCAAGACCAACTCTAAAATAAATTAAACAATGTTTCTTGTATATATGGTATCCCTCGAGTGTTGCACCTACTCGAATCCCCATAGCCGCCCCCATCAAATATGTCCGTTACTTAGAAACATCTAATATTTCTTATCCCACTTGATGAATCCTTATCTGCACTTTATCCCGAGGAAAGAAACTGTGGATGCCCAAAATTTGATAAGCACATTGTATAGGAAGGATAAACTTATCTTTGAAACAACTTGTATTACAAGCTAACCATATCCCCCAATTTACTGATCTATATTTTGCTCGAGAATCATTTAATTTCTATGTCAATAAACAATCTTCTATTGACTACCTAAGCCATATATTTTTCAACTTCAATATTTTTTTTCTATTTTAGACTATACTTCCTTTGAATAAAAACACTGAATAACAATGTACAAATTAGTTTCTTCATCTTGTTTGCACATATAATAGCATCCAAGTCCCTCTTTACTTTTCCTTTTCAATACATCCCAAGTTAAAACCTTATCTAGAAGTTTAAACCACATGAAGATATTAGATTTTAATGGGAAGTTGTAACACCACACCGACCACCACCACCATCTGGGATTATCACTTATCCTATCCCATATCAAATAGTTATAAACAAATTTTGGTGTATATACTCTTGATGGAGAATGCATCTAGGCCAATCTATTATTACATGCGTGAATTCTTACATTCCTATTTTTTAGATTTTCAATATAGCCTTTCCAAACTTCACAATCATTTCCTCCCAACCCCATCTCTTCTACTGACATCCATCCTTAACCCCTAATTGAAGAAGAACTATGATTAATTATAGTTTGCAAGGAGATATCATTTATCTTTTAGTTTATCTACCATGTGATATGGGAAAATAAATATATAGTTACACCCAACTCATGGGTCATCCCCTAGACGAATAGAGATCCCATTCCCTACCTTCCAGGTTTATCTAGTACCAATAATATGAAAAGATTGAATGACTACTTTCCAACATAAAGACATAAAGATACATTACATTGTGATTTATTCGGTTTCCTAACCCAATCAATAATTGAAAGATGATCGATATATTTACTTACAACTACTTGTACCCAAAGTCTTGATCCTCCAATAAATCTCCAGGAATTTTTTACTGCCAATGCAGACGAAAATAGAACAAGTATATTGAAACCCCATCATCCATTATTTTTTGGTAATGCCAAAGCTTGCCAGCTTATATAGAACATTCCTTGTTGTTCTAAAGTAGACGACCATAAGAACCTATAGCAAAATGACTTAACTTAAATGCTTTGACTTATCACGCCTTGTGAATGTTCCTAATGAAAATTATGTAGTTGATTTTATTTGAAACTTATATTCCCTTGGGTAATATTTCTCTAAAGTACTATTTACTAAAGGAGTAAACTACTTAACCAACCATTTGCACCGATCGAACGACCTGGCTCGCGTGAGCAGTCACATCCGACGTTGTCTATCGTCCGATCGATGCAAATGGTCGGGCAAATAGGTCAATCATTTACTAAATGTGAGAAACTACATTAAAAAGGGAATATTATTTTTTATTTGTTAGAAAAAAAATTATTTATATAATTTTCAAATCTCTAAAAATTTATGATGATGATTAGCGTCCACTAAGAACAACTTTGGCATATCAAATTTTAAGAAAAAAAAGTAAGGTTCATTATTTGGTTTACTTTAAAATTGTATTACTATATTCAAAAAACTTGAAGAGAAGCTTAGAAGGTTACGAAGGTATGTATTGTAATATAGATTTTGAAAATGAGATTTAATGTGGGTGTACCTAGGGAAATCTAAGAAAAAGTGGTTTCATCTTCAACTCTTGTTGCAGCTACAACAATTCCCATAATTTTTATTTTATTTTTTAGGGTCCCCCCTTGTTTTGTTTTAGTTTCAAACCGGCTTAGGAATGTTTTATTTTGCCAAGGTTTGCTTTGGGCTCAGAAATTTTTCCAAAAAACTTAGTCTTTTTGCATGTTTGTATCGGATGCTCAGTCAACTAGCTTTCCGATATCGGATGCTTAGTTGACTAGTCTTCCGATGTTGCGGAGGAACAATTCACTAGCTTTCTGATTGGTTTTATCGGGAGCCTTCCAAGATCTAAAGCGCAGTGAGTTTGTCTATCCTCTTAGAGTTGGTCCGTCAAGGTTCCTACGTCTTAGTACAAAGGGTAGCCGATGAATCAGACGTTCCTTCCTCTTTCCTTTCCGATAACCGATTAAATGGGAAAGCTCGCTGTCAGGTTGGTTTTATGGAGTGAACCAGAGTTTTTAGTCTATTTCCCGCCTGACGTTGTGGAGGGTTAGTTTTGAGCTGATCCGAAATCTTTTTGTTTTCTCTGCCAATTTCGAAGAGACTAGTGCCTCTGATTTTCGATATTTGTTTTTCTATGCGATGCGAGGTTCGTAGTTCCGTTCTCAGCCGATATTGCTGACATCCTCAAGACTATGTGTCCGATGTGTGGTTAATAAGTTTTTCCCACCGCTAGTTCTCCGCCTGGTTGAGGTCTATATAACGCCGCTTTGGGTTATTACTTGTCATGTTCATCGTAGAAGCCATTTGTCCTATTGATTACGCAGTTGTGAAGATTTCATTTGTCCTCCTCTACGCCTGCGGAAGGTTTTCTCATCCAGGTTGCCTGTGTTGTCGTTGCCAAGTAGGATCTATTCATGGTTTTGGTTTCTTGGTTTTGTTAATGTTTAACCGCTAGGCGGTAGGGTTAGGTTTCCATGATAGAGTTAGGTTTCTTTTGCATTATGTGGTTTTCCTGCGGGGGTTTTTATCCTTTTACTAGGGCTTCATCCCGTTGGCAGTGAGCATTTCTTTTTGGCCAGGGAGTTTCATTTTGTCCGCTACTATGCGTTATGAGTGAGCCTGGGATATCATTGCGGGGGTTTAGGGAATGGTGCAGACAGGCGTTTCGTTGTCTGCACCACCCTGTTCTGGGTTGTTACATTTTTAGCCGGAGGTTAGAAAACCGTGCCTCCTATTGTAGTAGTTTCCCGTGGGATTCAGGAGGGCCGCGCAGCTGATTAGGGTTAGAGTGTTGTTGAACCAAATGACGGGGTGAGTTTTTCCTCAGTTGAGGCGCCCGTATAGGTTTTATGAAGTTGGAAGAGTTTAGGGTTTGAGCGAGCAGATTTTTGGGTAGGTTTGAGAGCATAAATATTTTGAAAGTTGTTTAAAATCTCTCATTCAAAAGGATGTGGTATTGACTTTGAATTCCAGTATGCATATTGAAGAAATGGTAAGAACTGTATGTTTTGTTTTTTTTATCACTATACTAGTTGATAGAGATAGTTAAACTGAAACCATGTTGCATGACTATTACAGGTTAATTTCCAGCACGACAATATGCCAAGAAAACAGAAGAAGAAAGGCCAAGTGGATGAAGAAGAACTTGAAGTAGAAGTGATAACCAGGGTAGAATTCATTTATGAAGACACTAAAGATACTACTGGGGTTGAACTAGAATACAAGTGGGGAGAAGTGTATAGAATGATTTCAAGCCAAAGTGTCCCTAATGTTGGTTTTGAAGACATGCCAATGTATGCTAATATTGAAAGTGTTGATGGAATTGTCATTGATGCCAACATGGACTTGCAGTGGCCCCAAGGGATGTCATTGATGTCACCAAGTCCCACCTGCAGTGCCTTGATCCCTTACAGAGTGGGTTTGTGCCTTGAAGGACCTTGTACCCAGTTGACAAGGTCCTTGTACCCACAAGGATGAATCTTGAATCCGACACCTTGCTGAAGACATTGAAGACCCCGGAGATGGTCCTGAAGCCTTGGTAGACGATGGAGAAGCCCTAAATGGCTTGGAGAGGCAATAATGACCCATTCTGTGGTCATTCATGCTATGATGATGTTATGGTACCCCAGAAGAAGACCTATCATCCCCACAGAAGATATCTTGACCCTTGGAGGTCCTCTTGTGTGGTTCAGGTGGTTGAAGAAGCCTATGAAGCAAAGGGGCTTCATAGGCTTCTTCAACCACCTGAACCACACAAGAGGACCTCCAAGGGTCAAGATATCTTCTGTGGGGATGCTAGGTCTTCTTCTGGGGTACCATAACATCATCATAGCATGAATGACCACATAATGGGTCATTATTGCCTCTCCAAGACATTTAGGGCTTCTCCATCGTCTACCAAGGCTTCAGGACCATCTCCAGGGTATTCAATGTCTTCAGCAAGGTGTCGGCTTCAAGATTCATCCTTGTGGGTACAAGGACCTTGTCAACTGGGTACAAGGTGCTTAAAGGCACAAAACCACTCTGTAATGGATCAAGGCACTGCAGGTGGGACTTGGTGGCATCAATGACATCCCGTGGGGCAACTGCAAGTCCATGTTGGCATCAATGACAATTCCATCAACAATCTCCCCTAGTGTCATTGATGACAACAACTCACGCTCCCCCTATGAGCATGCTCCCCTTTTGCCTTCTTTGACTTGCACAATCTTGGGCTTTGTGGCCAAACCCAGTGTAGGTGTAGCATCTCAATGTGTGACATGTGGCAGCAACATGTTTGACTTGATTACATGTCCAACACCTAACTGAGTCATTGGGGCTTCCAGCCCTTCTTCTTCCATAGAATCTACAATCCATAGCCTTATGACCAAAGTTAGAACAAAAATAACAATAACCATTGAAGCCACTTTCATACCTGGGTCTTGGAGTTGTTTCTTTTATGAAGTTGCTTTGAGGAATAGACCTAACTCCTTGTTTCATCTTTGAACTTCCAAAATCCTTGTTGTCATGTGCAGGTGCATGGGGAGCAGCTTTGGACGTTGATGGACCTACTTCTGGAGTCTTTAGAGACCAAGTGTCATCTTCAGATGTTTCTTTGTTCTTCTTGTAACCAAGACTAGTTTTGTCGAGTGGAGATATTTGGCAATATAAGATCTTATCTAGGACAATTGAACTATCCTGGAAATTGACCAAGGCTTTGTTTCTTTTGCATTATGTGGTTTTCCAGCGGTGGTTTTTATCCTTTTACTAGGGCTTCATCTCGTTGGCAGTGAGCATTTCTTTTTGGCCAGGGAGTTTCAGTTTGTCCGCTACTGTGCATTATGAGTGAGCCTAGGATATCATTGCGGGCGTTTAGGGCATGGTGCAGACATGTGTTTCGCTGTCTGCACCACCTTGTTCTGGGTTGTTACATTTTTAGTCGGAGGTTAGAAAATCGTGCCTCCTGTTGCAGTAGTTTCCCGTGGGATTGAGGAGGGCCACGCAGCTGATTAGAGTTAGAGTGTTGTTGAAGCAAACAATGGGGTGAGTTTTTCCTTAGTTGAGGCACCCATATAGGTTTTAAGAAGTTGGAAGAGTTTAGGGTTTGAGTAAGCAGATTTTTGGGTAGGTTTGGGAGCATAAATATTTTGAAAGTTGTTTAAAATCTCTCATTCAAAAGGCTGTGGTATTGAATTTGAATTCCAGTATGCATATTGAAGAAATGGTAAGAACTGTATGTTTTGTTTTTCTTATCACTATACCAGTTGATAGAGATAGTTAAACTGAAACCATGTTGCATGACTATTACAGGTTAATTTCCAGCACGACAATATGCCAAGAAAATAGAAGAAGAAAGACCAAGTGGCTGAAGAAGAACTTGAAGTAGAAGTGATAACTAGGGTAGAAGTCATTTATGAAGACACTAAAGCTACTATTGGGGTTGAACTAGAATACAAGTGGGGAGAAGTGTATAGAATGATTTCAAGCCAAAGTGTCCCTAATGTTGGTTTTGAAGACATGCCAATGTATGCTAATATTGAAAGGTCAACCCTTATGAAAGTGGCTACTAGGCCTGGGATTTTTCCATGCTCGAAAGTGGTAGGTTGGATTCTTCCCAGGGTAGATGTAATAAGAATGATCCTAGCAAACACCGAGAAACAAGGCTATGCTGCATACAACCCTGCTTATGTGTCTATGGCATATAATCTACCAACACCACAGACTTATCTAACTGAAAGTTGGTTAAAGGATCTGAAGATGGACATGGTAGTGAAAATAAATAAAATGATGCTACCGGGAAAAACCTTCAGGACCAAACCTTCTGGAGAATATGAGATATCAACTCTCCGTGCCCCATATAGATTCATCGATTTAATGTTGAACGGGATTTTTGGGAGAGCCAATGGGAAAAGTTTTAAGATGGGTTGAATACCAACCATCTACTTTGTTGCTACACAAGGGACCATTTTTAACTGGGAAAACATAGTGTCAAATAGCCTGTCAGCCTCCATAAGCGTAGCATTGGGAGGAGTGTCCCAACAAAAGTTAGAATTCTACATGAGCTCTATTTTGATCGATTGCATTCTATGCACTCATCCTTTCCCTGCACTAAAGTGTCATTGGGATAAGGACCGAGCTCCAATATATGCTGCATACAAGTTATTTTGGGCTCATAAATATTACAGCTATTATAAAGAGATTTGTGAGAATTTGATCATGCCTTTATACACTCTGATTTTCTTGGAAGAATGCAATTGCATGTCAGAAGAAGCCTTCAAGGTGGTGCAAGAATATGAAAATTATTATTTAACAAAGGATGGATTATATGTAATAATGTATGGCTATTCAAGGGCCCCTTCTCTGCTCCCGAGATATGCTACTGATTATGTACTCCATAAAGAAGTTGTTAGACAATTATATATTGATGGAGTAGGGAATTTCCTTTTTGAACAGAAAAAGGCAGTATATCCTGCAATGCCCTTTTTTGTTGGAAGTTACAAATTTTCAAGGGTGAAGAATGCAGTAGAATTTGTCAAAGAATTGGCATACTTTTACTTCGGTGAGATGAACTTCCATAGAAATTATTCCAAGGACAAAGTAGCTAATTACTGCAAAGAAGCTGTAGTTCATTTTGAGTACACTGAATTTTGGGACAAAGATGAGGAGACTTTCCAAAATGCTAAGAACATGACAGCCCTAAGAAAAAGGTTCAAACAAAAGATAGCAACTATGGGTGGTAAAGGAAAAGCTATGGAGAAATTGAAAAGGCAAGAAAAAGAAGAATCCAAGAAGAGAGAAGAGGAGGCTAGCAGACTAGTAGAAGAGGCAGAAAACTGGCTGAGGTCAGAAGAAGAAGAAAATAAATGAGCAGTTGAAGAAGCAACAAAGAAGCTTGAAGAAGAAAATAAAAGAAAAGAAGAAGATGAAATCTGAAAAAATTAGGCAGACAGTGAAGGGTGCAGATTAGAAGGTGTCCAAAAAGAGAAACAACAAACCGAAAAGACACCTTAAAGGCCAAGAACAGAGGCACTCAAAGGACAAGACCCTACGGACTAAGAACAGGTTCAGTCTGATAGTAACCCATTAGAGCCTGTTGTTCCTTCTAGTAGTACAGTAGGAGAAGGTTTAGTGTCAACTCCGGGAATTGATTTGATTCCTTTCATGCCTACGGAAGGAGAGGAGGTACCATATTTTAACACTATATTTTACGACAAAGAAAAAAAGAGAATTGTCAAAAGAACTGAAAAGGAGGTGGACACTGGGGGTAAACCAGGAAGGATGGTAACTGACAAAACAATAGTTCACGGTACACATAAGGATCCATGATTACTAATGAGGGCTGGGGTAGCTATAACCCTATCCACTGAAGTAAATGTGGATAGGATCATGACTGAATTTGAGGAGTCTTAGAAAAGGGTGGCCCAACTGGACTGGAAGAAACTTTGAAGAAGGAAAGGGGTGAAAGCCAAAATCTGAAGAGAAAGTATGAGGACATGATTGGTGAGGTCAAAGTTTCAAAGGAAGAATGTCAAACCTTGTAGGCAGATAAAAATGTTGTGGTAGTATCTGCAAAAAATATAGAGAGGAATTCTCAGGCTACCTCAGTAGAGTTGGGAAAACTACAACTGAAGTATCAGAGTTTAAAGGCTGAGACAAATCATCTTTAGTTATCAGTTGAAGAACCAAATAAAGAAAAGAGCAGGTTAGAAATTAAAGTGATAGAGCTAGAAGAGCAGAGGGCCACCGCAGAAGGGAAGGCTAAGCTATATGAGACTCAAATAACAACCTTGGAGGAACAAAAGAATTCACTTGTAGCTTCCTTGAAGTCAGCTATGGAGTAGAAGGTTGATATTGAACCTTTAAAAAAGCATGCTCTTATGCTTAGAAATAAGATTCATCAAATACAACTACAGATAACAGAAGAAAGATTTAAAGTCCAACAAATAGACATCAGATTAGAAGAAATTGTAAATACAGTTTCATATTTTTTGGATCGAACCTAGGATATTTTGGAAACTCTGCAGAGAAGGATGACTTGGGTAGAAGTGAACAAAGAATCTCTCACAGATATATTTGTTAAATATTAGGAAACAATAAAGCAAGAATATGAGCTGATTGAGTTTGCCAGTAATGCAACAAAAGAATTAAAGAAGACAGTAAAGAAAACACAAAGTGCTTGTGTTGAATTTTGTAGGAGAGTGCTCCTAACCTATAATCAGTGTCAGACCACTGCTGCAAAGAGATTGGAAGTGCTTCCAGAACAGGAAATTTTTTTGAAACATTTACAGGACAGATGCATCGAAGATGAACAAGCCATCCATCAAGTTAAGGAGTTGGATGAAAAGATACTAAAGACTGAAGTAGCACATGCAGCTGTGAGTATTCACTTGCTAGAAGACCAGCTGCGCTTGATTCCTGCCAGGATAGCAGGTGTAAAAAGCCAGGCTTCCAAGCATGAAATTACTATCAGATTTCTCGAACCTTATGGTTTTGAGAATATAACAACCAAGGAAAATGTATGGAGAAAGTTCATGAACGAACAAGCTGAGCCCTCCTAGTTGAATGTTTTGGAATAATGTAATATATTATATTTATTTTTGTTCACAAGATAAAAGACAATTTTTTGTAAAAGAAAGGTTGGCAGCCCAAATGGCAACGAGGGGCAGCCCAGGGGTTTTTGCTTTTTGTATAAATATGGGCAATTTTTATGTAGAAAGGGACGTTTTTCAGACTATCCTTGTGCAAGATTATTGTAATAAGAACTAATTCATCTTATAATAAAGAGTTATATTTTTTTGGCTTGAGAAAGCACTTTGGAGTTTCAAATGTTTGCCATGGGCTGGTTGGATGTGAACTGTTTCAGTTTCAGCTTGTTTGTATGAACTGTGAGATCATTCTAACTTATGAATTATTTCATGTTGTGAATGTGCTCCTATTTATTTCTGTGAAATTTCCACAATCTTAGTTGAGTAATGAATGTTTTAATTAACAATAAGCTATCTCTTTGTTCATATGTCTATTGATATTCATGTGTTCAGAAATGTTAACAGCTACATGTAATTTTCTCAATGCATGTTATACAATACATTACTCACCATTAATTACAGTATTTCTCCCTAGGGATAGGTTAGTTAGTCTTAGTTAGTTGTCTTTGTTTGTGATTTAGAAGCGAGAGAGGTAAGACGAGAGGTAAGAACCTACACATCACATTGTGACACTCCTCATTATCTCCATCGTTTGCATTTAGTTAGGCACTTGCACATCATACATAAATATAAAAACTGAAAAATACACCTAAATGGTGGACTGGGCTGCAACCTTTAAAAAAATTTAATTTTTACTTGACCTACGGTAGCCGGACCGATAACCGGATGGATTCCCCATACAAAACAATAACGAGCTATTTGGGAACGTTTATTGGGGAGAATCCCTACTGTTTTTACCTGTGATTTTCGAGGCCTCAACAATTTTTGTGCTAGAAGGAGGGCCACTAGTGCATGGTTGGCCGAGGAAATTTATTTTTTCAAGATTACTCCACCGGTGATAGTTTTGAAACCAATTTTCCCTCGAAGTCTACTCCTGAAGAAGCAGGAGCGGGGTATCTTTATCCCATTGATAATGAAGTGGTTGATGATTTAAGGAGGATTACTAGGGCATATGCAAAAAAGACTGGAGGATTACCTATTATCTCTATACCACCTAGAAGAGAGTATCAGAAGAAGAACTGTCCTAAATTGGAAGGCTCAATGTTGGTAGAAGATATTGAAGAATTGTTAGAAATAGCTTTACAAGAAGTTGACCAACATTTGGATCAATTGGGACTAGATTCCCCTCATTTTTCACCTTCTCAAACCCTATTCAGTCCCCACCTCATACTCCACTTGGAATCATGGCCAATGTAAATGCCAATCAGCCACCTCCATAGCCTACTTGGAGAGCTAGATCTCTTTTAAACATGACACCTCCATTGCATGATTTGCCTTAGAGTTTTTACAAAATGTTACCCAAGTTTTGACCAAGTGAAGGAATTCTCGTGGATGATCATTTGCAGAGTTTTTATTTGGCTTTAGAGGGAATACGAGTAGCAGAACATGAAGATGTAGTCTGCAGATTGTTTCCTCATACCATGAAAGGAAAAGCAACTTCATGGTACTTTTCCTTACCCTCTAATTCTATCACAAATTGGAATATCTTTGAGAGATTGTTTAGAAGCAAATACGGAATCCAGAAAACTCATGCAACTTTAATGAAAGGGTTAATTGCTCTAAAGAAGGAAAAGAAAGAAAAAGTACATAATTTCACTCAAATATTTGTTGCTTACCTAAACAAATTTAGTGCAGCTCATAAACCATCTAAGCATGCCCTAATTGAGTACTATACCTCAGCTCTCAATCCAGATCTAGCCATGTTTTCCAAGAGATCGGTTAGACCCACATTGGTTGAAACTTATGAGGAAGCTGAAAAGGTAGAGGAAGAATTGGAGAGTATAGAACACTACCCTGTGCAGTCATAAGATAAAACTTTTGAAAACAAAAAACCTTTATTTCTAACCAAACCTAAGGATGAGTGATCACAGGAATTGGAAGGGATGGTGAAGGTGATGCAGAAATTATCAAACAGAGTGATTGATTTAGAAAAGTAAAGGGAGGCTCATAAACAATATAAGCCTTATTATAAAAAAAGAGAAGACAACATTCAACCTAAACCTCGTCCACACAGTCCTTCAGCAATGAATTTGACCGATGTAGGAATGGACAATTTTTGCACTTTCCATTATCAAACTCATTCTGAGAAGAATTTTCCACAATGGATTAATTCTATGACATTAGTAATGAACCAATTATTGGACTCCAAGCTGACAAAAATTGAGGAGGAGAAAGGGAAAGATCATGAACCTACAGAAGCACAAGAGGAAGATACCTTGGTTTTATGGGACTGTGTTTCTATGTTTAATATGGAAGATGAAGACCTCCTTGACAAAGAAGAAACACCAGAGACTAATGTAACAACAAGAAGTCAGAATCCATTAAAAGAAGTTAAGTCAATAATTCCAAAGATTACGAAACTCCAATAAAACATGAAGAAGATAAAGAACAACACTTCAACTATTAACATACCTGAGTTTGTCATTTCAAGTCAGGATCCTAAAAAATTCAACACACCTGTAAAGCCTACTGAAAGTAAAAATGAAAATGTCAAGAATAATCTCAAGGAACATGAGATGGGATATGATGTTGTGGAAGACATTAAAAAGGCTAAAGAAAATATATCATTGTTTGAAATGTGCAATTTACCTTAGCAAAAGGAGAAGCTTTTAAAAGCACTTGAGACACCAGAGAAGGATCCTCCCATTGACAAAAAACCAGAGGAAGAGATTGTTGAGGCTAGTTTAGGAGGAAAATCTAAGTATAAAACTCTAGCATTTCTTCTAACTTTTGATATTTTCAACTATAATGTGCATAATTGTTTAGTGGATTCAGGAGCATCAGTCAATGTCATGCCACTTTCAGTTTGCAAGCAAATCAATGGTCAACCTAAACCAACTACTGGCTAAGTTCTTTGATTAGATAGAAAAGCAATAAAAGTAATAGGAGAAATGGAGGATGTTTTGATTTGTTTATCCGTATATGAGAGGGTATGTCAGTACATAGACATTATCGTAGCAAACATCCCGAATGCTTATGGTTTAGTTTTGAGCTAGGATTGGTCAGCAAGGTTGGAAGGATATTTTGCATCTAATTGGTCACATTTGTGGTTGCCTTTTAAGGGATGTCAAAATCAGATAAAAGTGTTAAGACAACCTCAAATGAAATACAATGTGACTCAGTTAGAAGCAAAAGTAAACTCTGTGTTGGGAAGCTATTTCATTGAACTGGAATCGGGAAATTACCAAGATGAAGAAGCCAGCAGTATACCTGACACCCAACCTGATCTCCTTCGATTTTCATGGGCTAATAAGATTGATTGTAACATAGTAGATTTAGTTTCAGATGCAGTTCGCAATTCAAATTCAGTAGAAGTAAAAAGTTTTTGGACTCTTTATTTCGATGGTTGTAAAACATTGGAAGGATCAGGAGCTCTTTATGTCCTGATTGATCCAGGAAAAAATAAATATTTTCTTTCATGTAGGTTAGAATTCGAATGCACAAATCACTCAACCGAATATGAAGCACTATTTCAGGGTCTTAGAAAAGTAATAGAATTGAAAGTAAAAAATATGAAAGTATATGGAGATTCTAAAATCGTTGTTAAACAAATTCAGAACAAAATAAAATGCATTTCACCTCATTTGAAAGCTTACCAAAATGAAGTTTGGGATTTATTGATAAATTTCCATGCATTCAGTATTGTGTCAATTCCTAGATTAAAGAATGTAGTAGCTGATTTCTTAGCTACCTCAGTTGCAAGATTAGTACCTTCGAATAATAGATGCTCTATTGAATTTCTTTTCAGGTCTTCTGTTCCAAATATACTCACAAATCGAAGGGTTTTTGACAATGATCAGCAAATCTTGGAATGTTTAATGAATGATGATACTTTCAAAGGAGCAATAATAGATGATGAAGAACACCAAGCGGAATTAAAGTATGGAAATTTCATTCCAAAAGGAGTTAGAAACTTGGAACAGATGTTTGATTTAGACAACAAGTTCAAAAAGCCAGTGAATGTCAAGACTCATAGCTCGTCCTTGAAATTTGAGCTGATTAATTTAGGGACTGAGGCTGAACCCAAATATGTGAATTTGGGAAAGTGTTGTTCACTCGGCGAGAGGAGTAAATTCATTAGCTTATTTAGACAATATAAAGATGTAATTTCTTGGACTTACGAAGACCTAAAGACGTATGACACTAAAATTATACAACATGTGATTCCAATCAAGGTTGGAGTTAAACCTTATTAGCAGCCTCTAAGAAAAAGGCATCCAAATCTTGAACCACTAATTCAAAGCAAAGTGAAAAAGTTGTTGGATGCTAAAATTATATTTAAAGTTAAACATTCAGAATGGGTCTCTAATTTAGTACCATTACGGAAAAATTCTGGTGAGATCAGACTTTGCGTAGATTTCAGAAATCTTAATCGTGCATCAGATAAATATAATTATCCTGTCCCACACATGGAACAAATACTACAGATGGCATCAGGTTCTGAACTGTTCTCTCTATTGGATGGATTTTCTGGTTACAATCAAGTATTAGTAGCGGAGGAGGATAGGATCAAGACCACTTTCAGAACCAAGTGGGGAACTTTTTCATATAGGAGGATGCCCTTTAGACTTATCAATGCTGGAGCTATGTTCCAGAGGGCTATGTATATAGATTTTCGCGTTCTGATTGGCTGTAGTGTTGTGGTTTATTTAGATGATGTTACAATATTTTCAAAGAAGAGAGAAGAGCATGCATTTCATTTGAAACAGAATTTTTAGCGTTTCCGGAAATATGGCATTTCATTAAATCCTAAGAAATGTGTGTTTGTAGTCACAGAAGGAAAGCTACTGGGTCATGTCATTTCTAAAGAAGGGATCTCCATAGACTCGGAAAGGATTAGAGCCATTGAATAGATCCCTTTACCCCATAATAAAAGGGTATGCAATCTTTTATGGGGACAATCAACTTTGTGCAAAGGTTTGTACCAGACTTTGCTCAAATCGTCAAACCTTTGCAGCAAATGGTTAAGCATAGTGTGCAGTTCAAATGGACTGATGTGGAAAAGAATGCATTCAGAAAGAAAAAAATCTATTGCTCATGCACCATGACTCAAAAGTCCAAATTTTGAAAAGGATTTTATTCTGTACACTTTTGCTTCCGATGATTCATTAGTAGCTGTGCTTACACAGAAAGAGGATGGGGGAGATAAGTATCTTATATCATTTATGAGCACTGGTCTGCAAGGGGATGAATTGAACAATCACGTGGTTGATAGAGAAGCTTATGTGGTTTTTAAAGTGGTAAAGAAATTTAGGCCATATATACTTAAGAATCGCACCAAAGTAATAGTTCCACAACCAGCAGTATGATCTCTTTTTGTGTAAAAAGAACTGGGAGAAAGGAAAAGCAACTAGGTGACTGATTTACAAGAATACGATTTTGAGTTCAAACCAGCAGCCATAGTTAAAGGACAAGGACTGTGTAAACTGATGGCTGAAAGTCAAAACAATGAAGATCACAGCTAAGATAATGAAGCTGAATTACATATGGTGGATGTATGTCCTCTATTCATAGCTCCAGACTCCTGGTATAGGGATCTTGTCCATTATCTTCAAGATGGATATTTGCCGGAGCATTGGGGTCCCAAGCAAAGAAGAGAATTACGTCTAAAATCATCTTTATATCAGATCATTGATGGAGTGTTGTTTAGAAAGAACTACAATGGAGTCTTTCTCAGATGCTTGGAACAAGAAGATGCAAAGAAGGTCGTAGCAGAATTACATGATGGACCTGTTGGAGGTCACTTTTTAGGTGACACAACAGCACATAAGATTCTTAGAGCTAGATATTATTGGCCAACATTGTTTAGAGATGCTCATGATCATGTTAGAAAGTGTTATACTTGCCAAAGAAGCGGTGGGAGACAAGCTAAAGCATCAGGATCATTGAAACCAGTGATTATCTCAGAACCATTTGAACAATGGGGAATCGACATTATCGGAGAAATAAATCGAAATTCCTCATAGTAGCACAAGTATATTCTGACAACAATTGATTATTTCCCCAGATGGGTAGACGCCTTACCACTACGAAAAGTAAACAAAGATGCAATTATGGATTTCTTGCAGAACAATATTATGACCAGGTTTGGGGTTCCATTTTCCCTAGTTTTTGACAATGCTTCTTATTTTTCTTCTATTAGATTAACTGCATTTGATAATGAAAGAGGAATTAAGCCACACTATTCTACAAATTGTTACCCACAAAGAAATGGTTTGGTAGAATCTACAAACAAAAATATGATTAGAATTTTAAAGAAAACAGTGATAGAAAATCAAAGGAGATGGCATTTAGCTTTACCTAATGCACTCTGGGCCGATAGAGTCACACCAAAGAACTCTTTAGGTGTGTCACCCTACACTCTTGTCTATGGGAAAGAAGTTGTCCTCCCTCCTAATATTTTGTTACCATCTTCCATACTATCCCAAGAGTTTAGGGGTACTGATAATGAAATTCTGCAAATCCGAATTTATAATCTGCTGAAATCAGAAGAGTCTAGGTCCAAAACCCATGGAAGGTTTAAGAATCAACAGGAAATGGTGAAGCATTGGTTTGACAAACACAAAGATGGCAACAAAGAGTTTGAAGTAGGGGATTTGGATCTTAAGTGCGATCACCTGCACGATGAAAAGGGAAGGCACACTAAATTTCAGCAGTTATGGGTAGGCCCTTTTCAGATTGCAACAAAGGTAGGCCCCTCAACTTATAAGTTGCAAGACTTACAGGGGTGGGGGGAGAACTTACCAGTAAATGGTTTAGTTCTCAAGCCTTATTTTTCTTAATGGTTTTTTATTTGTTTTCTTGTACATAAATAAATGATTTGATGTGTTGCTTATTTTAGATTAGTTTTAGTTGTTTTCTTTCACTTGCTTAGAGTTTGGTTGATTGTAAAGTTTTGTTTGCTTATGTTTCAATAAACCAACATGAATTTTGATTATATGGAGTTCATCAGAGTTCTGGCTAAACTGAAATCTTTGATCACGAGATTGCCTACTATTGACTCGTATAATGTTGAAAAAAAAAATTTCTTCAAGATTAGCAGATTTTCTAAATGGTTATGAACACATTGAAGTACTGCTTGATCCCTATGAAATAACTAAAGATAGAAATGTCTAGAGCACTATTTTGAGGCTCCATTTATCTCACATCAAAATTTTTCCTAGGGGGTAATAGCCAAAGACCCATGGAAAGGAAGCAAGGTAAACAGTGTATTATATTAAAATGATCCCATGCCATAAATTGAAAGCCAAAAGGCTAGCGAAAGTCAAAATCTTCGAAAAAGAAATATGTATCAAAACACATGCTGAAACCATATCAGTATGAATATGATTTCCAAATTTCTTCTCCATCCGTGAGTTAAAATTAAATATATCTCACACAAAAGGACACTATGGATAGAGGAGCCTGAATTAAAATTTAGAAAGAAAGAAATCAGGAGGACTCAAAAGGACTAAAGTCTAGAAGGATAAAAAGTGCAAATTAGTAGGGGAATGAGGAACAAACGGATATATCTGTTTACCATATGTTACGATCCTGTGGTGTCTAAGTTCGAAGCCACCCAAAGGCAGAGGTAAAATAAAACTCATATTCTCGGCCTCAGAAGAGTTATGCAAACTTTGAAATCTTGGTTCCCCTTCTTAAACTTGGACTATCATCAATGGATAAAGTGCATAAATCTTGCATTTAGGAATCCGGATATCTTGAAGAAATCTAGTAAAATGGCACCATCAAAACCGTTTGTTTTATCAAAGAATAAGTTGTTCAGAGATCTGTGTTCACCAGGAAGTCGCCAATTGTTGCAGCTGCAACAATTCCCAATTTTTTTTATTTTTATTTCTTAGGGTCCCCCCTTGTTTTGTTTTAGTTTCAAACCGGCCTAGAAATGTTTTATTTTTTCCAAGGTTTGCTCTGGGCTTAGAAATTTTCCAAAAAAACTTAGTCTTTTTGCATGTCTGTATCGGATGCTCAGTCAACTAGCTTTCTGATGTCAGATGCTTAGTTGACTAGTCTTTTGATGTTACAGAGGAATAGTTCACAAGCTTTCCGATTGGTTTTATCGGGAGCCTTCTGAGATCTAAAGCACAATATCCAGAGTGAGTTTGTCTATCCTCTTGGACTTAGTCTGCTGAGGTTTCAGCGTCTTAGTACAAAGGGTAGCCGATGAATCGGACGTTCCTTCGTCTTTCCTTTCCGATAACCGATTAAATGGGAAATCTTGTTGTCGGGTTGGTTTTTTGGAGTGAACTGATTTTTTTAGTCTATTTCCCACCCGACGTTGCAGAGGGTTAGTTTTGAGCCGATCCAAAATCTTTTTGTTTTCTTCGTTTATTCCGAAGAGACTAGTGCCTCCGATTTTCGATATCTTTTTTTCTATACGATGCCAGGTTTGTAGCTCCATTCTCAGCTGATATTTCAGACATCCTAATGACTATGTGTTCGATGCATGGTTAATATGTTTTTCCTGTCGGTAGTTCTCCGCCCGGTCGAGGTCTATATAACACCATTTTGGGTTAGTACTTTTCATGTTCATTGTAGAAGCCGGTCGTCCTGTTGATTATGTAGCTGTCAAGCTTTCATTCGTCCTCCTTTGCACTCACGAAAGGTTTTCCCATCTAGGTTCCCTGTGTCGTCGTTTCCAGGTAGGATCTATTCACGGTTTTGGTTTCTTGGTTATGTTAATGTTTAATCACCAGGTGTTAGGGTTAGGTTTCCACGGTGGAGTTAGGTTTCTTTTGCATTGTGTGGTTTTCCTATGGTGGTTTTTATCCTTTTACTAGGGCTTCATGCCGTTGGCAGTGAGCATTTATTTTTGGCCAGGCACAGGGGCTTCACTTAGTGAACCTCTCATGTAGCACGTGCAATCATGGAATATTAAAGAATACCCTTAATTTCTTTAGATATTGGTCCAAACTCCTTTTGCTGAAACCCCCTCCCAATACTTAAAACCTCCCCACCACCACTTTTTATACCCTAATCCTTATAAACCCCCCTACTCCCCCACTGCAAACCCCTCATCTCCCCCACTGTAAACCCCTCATCTCCCCCAATACCTGCAATATATTGGCCTGATTTTTAAGAAATTTAAAACCCACAATATGAACTAACGTGCTAATATATTGGTCAACTAGTGAATCCCCCGTGTGGCCAGGGAGTTTCATTCTATCTGCTACTGTGCGTTATGAATGCGCCTGGGATATCATTGTGCGAGTTTAGGGCGCGGTGCAGATAGGCATTTCGCTATCTGCACCGCCTTGTTCTAGGTTGTTACATTTTTAGCCAGAGGTTAGAAAATTGTGCCTCCTATAGCAGTAGTTTCCCGTGGGATTCAGGAGGGCCGTGCAACTGATTAGGGTTAGAGTGTTGTTGAAGCAAACGGTGACGTGAATTTTTCCTCAGTTTAGGTACCCCTATAGGTTTTATGAAGTTGGAAGAGTTTAGGGTTTGAGCGAGCATATTTTTGGGCAGGTTTGCGAGCATAAATATTTTGAAAGTTGTTTAAAATATCTCATTCAGAAGGTTGTGGCATTGAATTTGAATTCCAGTATGCATATTGAAGAAATGGTAATAACTGTATGTTTTCTTTTTTTTTTATCACTATACTAGTTGATGGAGGTAGTTAAACTGAAACCATGTTGCATGACTATTACAGGTTGATTTCCAGCATGACAATATGCCAAGAAAACAGAAGAAGAAATCCCAAGTGGTTGAAGAAGAACCTAAAGTAGAAGTGATAAACAGGGTACAAGTCATTTATGAAGACACTAACGCTACTACTGGGGTTGAACCAGAATACAAGTGGGGAGAAGTGTATAGAATGATTTCAAGCCAAAGTTTCCCTGATGTTGGTTTTGAAGACATGCCAATGTATGCTAATATTGAAAGGTCAGCCCTTATGAAAGTGGCACTGGCTACTAGGCCTGTGTTTTTTCCATGTTCGAAAGTGATAGGTTGGATTCTACCCAAGGCAGATGTAACAAGAATGATCCTAGCAAATACTGAGTAACAAGGCTATGCTACATATAGCCTTGCTTATGTGTCTATGGCATATAATCTACCAACACCACAGACTTATCTAACTAGAAGTTGGTTAAAGGATCTGAAGATGGACATGGTAGTGACAGTAAAGAAAATGATGCTACAGGGAAAAAACTTCAGGTGCATACCTTCTGGAGAATATGAGACATCAAATATCCGTGCCCCATATAGATTCATCGCTTTAATGCTGAACAAGATTTTTGGGAGAGCCAATGGGAAAAGTTTTAAGATGGGTTGAATACCAGTCATCTACTTTGTTGCTACATAAGGGACCATTTTTAATTGGGCAAACATAGTGTCAAACAACCTTTCAGCCTACATAAGAGCAGCATTGGGAGGAGTGTCCCAAAAGAAGTTAGAATTCAACATGAGCTCTATTTTGATCGATTGCATTCTATGCACTCAACCTTTCTCTTCTCTAAAGTGTCATTGGGATAAGGATCGAGCTCCAGTATATGCTGCCTACAATTTATTTTTGGCTCATAAATATTACAACTATTATAAAGATATTTGTGAGAATTTGATCATGCCTTTATACACTCTGATTTTATTGGAAGAATGCAATTGCATGTCGGAAGAAGCCTTCAAGGTGATGCAAGAATACATAAATTATTATTTAACAGAGGATGGATAATATGTAAGAATGTATGGCGGTTCAAGGGCCCCTTCTCTGCTCTCAAGATATGATACTAATTATGTACTCCATATAGACAATTATATATTGATGGAGTAGGGAATTTCCTTTTTGAACAGAAAAATGAAGTATATCCTGCAGTGCCCTTTTCTTTTGGAAGTTACAAATTTTCAAGGGTGAAGAATGCAGTAGAATTTGTCAAAGAAGTGGAATACTTTCACTTTGGTGAGATAAACTTCCATGGAAATAATTCCAAGGAAAAAGTAGCTAATTACTGCAAAGAAGTTGGAGTTCATTTTGAGTACACCGAATTTTGGGACAAAGATGAGGAGACTTTCCGAAATGCTAAGAACATGACAGCCCTAAGAAAAAGGTTCAAGAAAAAGATAGCAACTGTGGGTGGTAAAGGCAAAGCTGTAGAGAAATTTAAAATGCAAGAAGAGAGAAGAGGAGGCTAGAAGACTAGTACAAGAGGCAGAAAAATGGTTGAGGTCAGAAAAAAAGAAAAGAAACGAGCAGTTGAAGAAGCAACAAAGAAGCTTGAAGAAGAAAAGAAAAGAAAAGAAGAAGATGAAATACAAAAAAAGCAAGCAGGAAATGAACGGTTCATATTAGAAGGTGTCCAAAAAGAGAAACAACAAACAGAAAAGACACCTGAAGGGTCAAGAACAAAGACACTCAAAGGACAAGACCCTATGGACCAAGAATAAGTTCAGTATGATAGTAACCCATTAGAGCATGTTGTTCCTTCTATAAGTACAGTAGGAGAAGGTTTAGTGTCAACTCTGGGAATTGATTTGATTCCTTTCATGCCTACAGAAGGAGAGGAGGTACCATTAACACTATATTTTATGAAAAAGAGAAAAAGAGAATTGTCTAAAGAACTGAAAAGAAGGTGGACACTGGGGGTAAACCGAGAAGGATGGTAACTGACAAAATAGTAGTTCACGATACACATAAGGATCCACGATTACTAGCGAGGGCTAGGGTAGCTCTAACCCTAGCCACTGAAGACAATGTGGATAGGATCATGACTAACCTCAAGCTGTCTCAAAAAAGGGTGGCCCAGCTAAAAGAAACTTTGAAGAAGGAAAGGGGTGAAAGCCAGAATCTGAAGAGAAAATACGAGGACATGATCGGTGAGGTCAATTTTAAGGCAGAATGTCAAACCTTGCAGGAAGATAAAGATGTTCTGGTAGTATTTGCAGAAAATATAGAGAGGAATTCTTAGGCTACCTCAGTAGAGTTGGGAAACTACAGCTGAAGTATCAGAGTTTGGAGGCTGAGAAAAATCATCTTCAGTTATCAGTTGAAGAACTGAATAAAGAAAATGGCAGGTTAGAAAGTAAAGTGACAGAGCTAGAAGAGAAGAGGTCCACTGTAGAAGGGAAGGCTAAACTATATGAGACTCAAATCGCAGCCTTAGAGGAACAAAAGAATTCACTTGCAGCTTCCCTGAATTCATTTATGGAGCAGAAGGTTGATATTGAACCTTTAAAAAATCATGCTCTTATACTTAATAAGAAGATTCATCAAATACAACTGCAGATAGTGGAAGAAAGATTTAAAGTCCAACAAATAGACATTAGATTAGAAGAAATTGTAAATACAGTCTCATGTTTTTTGGATTGAACCTAGGATATTTTGGAAACTCTGCAGGGAAGGATGACTTGGGTAGAAGTGAACAAAGAATCTCCCGCAGATATATTTGTTAAAGATCAGGAAACAATAAAGCAAGAATATGAGCTGATTGAGTTTCCCAGTAACGCAGCAGAAGAATTAAAGAAGACAGTGAAGAAAACACAGAGTGCCTATGGTGAATTTTGTAGGAGAGTGCTACTAACTTATAATCAATGTCAGACCTTTGCTGCGAATATATTGGAAGCGCTGCCAGAACATGAAATGTTTTTGAAACATTTACAGGACAAATGCATCGAAGATGAACAAGCCATCTAGAAATTCAAAGAGTTGGATGAAAAGATACTAAATACTGAAGTAGCACATGCAGTTGTGAGTATTCACTTGCTAGAAGACCAGTAGCGCTTGATTCCTTCCAGGATAATGGGTCTAAAAACCCATCCCTCCCAGCATGAAATTACTATCAGATTTCTTGAACCTTCTAGTTTTGAGAATATAGTAGCCAAGGAAAATGTATGGAGAAAGTTGATGAACGAATAAGCTGGGCCCTCCTAGTTGAATGTTTTGGAATAATGTAATATATTATATTTATTTTTGTTCACAAGCTAAAAGACAAATTTTTGTAAAAGAAAGGTTGGAATCCCAAAAGGAAACAAGGGGCAGCCCAGGGGTTTTTTCTTTTTGTATAAATATGGGAAATTTTTAGGTAGAAAGGGATCTTTTTCAGACTATCCTTGTGCAAGATTATTTTAAGAAGAACTAATTCATCTTATAATAAAGATTTATATTTTTTCGGCTGGAGAAAGCACTGTGGAGTTTCAAATGTTTTCCATGGGCTGGTTGGATGTGAACTGTTTCTGTTTCAGCTTGTTTCCATGAGCTGTGAGATTGTTCTAGTTTATGAATTCTTTCATGTTGTGAATGTGCTCCTGTGAAATTTCTGTGAAATTTCCACAATCGTATTTGAGTAATGAATGTTTTAATTAACAATGAGCTATCTCTTTGTTCAGTTGTCTATTGATATTCATGTGTTCAGAAATGTTAACAACTATCTATAAATTTCTTAATGCGTGTTATACAATACATTACTCACCATTAATTACAGTATTGCTCCCTAGGGATAGGTTAGTTAGTCTTAGTTAGTTAGTCTTTGTTTGTGATTTAGAAGTGAGAGAGGTGAGAGGAGAGGTAAGAACCTGCGCATCACATTGTGAAACTCCTCATTATCTCTAGCATTTGCATTTAGTTAGGCACTTGCACATCATACATAAATATAAAAACTAAAAAATACACCTAAACGGTGGATTGGGCCGCAACCAGTAAAACATTTTAACCGTTACTTGACCTACGGTAGCCGGACCATAAACCGGACGGATTCCCCATACCAAACAATAACAAGCTATTTGGGAACGTTTATTGGGGAGAATCCCTACTGTTGTTACTTGCGATTTTCCAGGCCTCGACAATGCTCAAATCCTTCTAACCCATGGTGTTATAAGAATTGTCTAACACCCTATTTCACTAAGGAGATCATATAAGTTCATTGTAATCTTGGCTATAGTATTTTTCTTCATGATACTAGTTAAAACATAGAGATAGTTTTGATGTTTTGTATTAGGGTGAATGGCCTCCTTATAATTTCTTAATTTCTTTTAACTTCTAAATCTTTATGGTACCAAATTTTCTCTTTAAACTTAGATGCAATAATATATTTACTATATTCACCTATATTCTACAAAGTGACATTTTCATCAATTCACTAATGGTTTAACCAAGATGGAGACATATTTATGCCAACCCTGCTTTAGCTATAGGTGGTTTTGAGTCGATTTTAAATCAATTTTAGGAAGTCTCTACTCTCCCATCTTATGTATTTTGTGCTTGTATAACATGTACCTAGTCATAGTCATGCTCTCAATGGGGGAAAGGCCCACTTCTATTAAGAGAATAGGATAATGATTTATAAATCGCTTCTATATTTGCTTAATCTTTCTCCGAAATCTAAGAAAGATTCTATAGAGATGATGCAAGTCCAAAGTTCACAACCATACAAAATATGTTGCAACCTCAAACTTCACAACCAATTGAAATGACGAGAGAAGTGATAAAAGTTTCAAATAGAAACTTGTTTTTTTTTATTGTACATCACAAGGTTAACTAATTTACAATTGTTATAATATACTTGTTTAAGTTTGTCTTTTTTAAATATATTGATATAATTGAATTAAGTTTAATTTTTTTTAAATATATTTATATAAATTTGATTTGAATTTATTATAAGATTATTAAATTGAAATTCATATATTTTCATAAAACTTAGATAACAAAATTTAATTGTTAACTAGCGTAGATCCAAATCCTAGGCTCTATCAAGCACCTAGATGGATCAAATGTCTCTAGGTACAAACCTCTTCTTAGGTATCCATTAATTTGATTCAAACCAAAAGACAATTTTTTTTATTTAAGGTCCACAAATAATATTTTTATTATTAATATTTAATATTATTTACGACTAACATATAATATTTATTATTATTTTTAATTTTGTTAGGAATGAACATTACAACATTTCCCCATACATGGTTTTAAAACTATATGCAAGGCCCTCCTACAACCATGGGTTGTTTAGGAGGCCTTGCACATGGTCTTAAAACCATTTGCAAGGCCCTCCTAAACCATGTACAATAAAACCATGGGTTATTTAGGAGGCCTTGCACATGGTTAAAAACCATGTGCAAGGCCCTCCTAAACCATGTACAATAAAACCATGTGTTGTTTAGTAGACCTTGCGCATAGTTTTAAAACCAGGCCCTCCTAAACCATGTACAATAAAACCATGGGTTATTTAAGAGGCCTTGCACATGGTTAAAAACCATGTGCAAGGCCCTCCTATACCATGTACAATAAAACCATGTGTTGTTTAGAAGGCCTTGCACATGGTTTTAAAACCATGTGCAATGCCAACATTTTTTTGTGGATAATTTAATTTGTTATTTTTTATTATTTTGTTAGGTAGGAACATTACAACATCTCCCCCATATTGTGTTTTTTTCCTAACCCACATATTTTTTTTACGGATAATTAAATTTTTACTTTTTTATTGTTTTGTTAGGTAGGAAGATTACAACCTCTCCCATATTAGATTGTTTTTGTGGCCGACATTTATTTTGGCCTATAATTAGAAAAGTTATTTTTTATTAATAAAAATAACCTTACGTAACGTTACAAGATCTCCCCCATACTGGGCTGTAAAGCGCCTATCGATGCAACAAAAATATTAATTATAATTTTTTTTTTATATTTTATAAGTTGAATAAATTTGTTAATAATTATAGTTAGGTAAAGATAGAGAGTGAGACAAAGTACACATCACTATTACATAATTGTTAGAGTTCAATTTTGTATTTTGGTAGTTTTTATTTTCTTTTATTTTTTGTTTTAATTTTATAAATCAATTTTATAAAAATAAATTTTACATTTAATTTATGAGTATAGATTAATAAAATTATTATATATTTAATAAATTAAAATGAAATTAATTTTTTTTTTCTTAATAACGATTAGTTCATATATATTTAAAAAGTTGAAACAAGAGCCAAAAAATAAAAACAAGTTTACATCATAAATTTGTCTACTTCAAGGTTCTTGTTGTTGAAACAAAAATGATGACAATTTTTCCTAAGTTGTTCCACTTTACAAAGTTCTTTATAGAATCCAAAAAGGGCTATTTCCTCTTGTACGGAATACCTTTATATACGGAACTAGAACATATAAACAACTAAAAAGCGTAACATAAGTACAACAAAAGGTAAAACAACCCAATTGGTTCTAATCCATTTCATATGATTTTGCGTTGTTTTTGTTGCTCTATATTGTTTGTTTTGTTTTTACAACATCAAGAGTCATTCTATGGACTTGTATTGTATTAAGTTGAGACTTGTGTAGTCTTATCTATATCCTCATGTGTTGAGCTGGGATGCTAGTACTTGAGCCTTGTGTTGTATCAAGATTGTAGACTTGTGTTGTATCAAGTCATGATCCTAATGAAGTCGTCCAGAAAATGGATACTCATTCGAGTGAACCTCTATTTGTTGAGGTAAGGAAAATTTTACTTTGGTCAAGTGGAAATAGTATGTAATGTATTACTAACAATGGTCATTTGAGATGGATAAAGCTATTAATTCTCCTTTAGAGATTGGTCTCCTCTAGAGTGAATTACTTTAGCATATGACTATATGGTTTGGGGTAATATGATATGATCATTAGTATGTGTGACAATTCTTCTAAGTATGATATGATAAGATGGATAAATAATAAATACACATGTGGACCATGTAGTAAATGATAAATGATAAAGAGATAAGCATAGAGAGAGAGAGGGAGAGAGAGTTCAAATTGCCTAAAGATAGCTAAGTAAAGCTACAATTGTAAATATTTAGTTAAATATGAATGCCTCAATCAATGCCTCAGTTAAAGCTTACGAGCTTCAGTTAAATATAGAATCTCTCTATGATCCATGCAAAGATAAAAATAGTAAATAAAATGATTAGCATGGATGACGCTAAGAGTGATGCACTGATGACACTAAGGATGAAGCAATGATGAAAATTAAGCTACTATGTCAACTAAGTGATCAACATTTACTTAAAGATTGAGTCCAATTCAAAGTTAGATAACATTCAGTTGAATTTATTCTTGGAAGGTATGGTGCATGTCTCGTGCATGGAGAGGAATCATAGGCAATGACTTGGCACCCTCGAAAGACAAATTCAAAATTGAAGTGCATGTGTGCACCAGTCTCACAAAAACATTGCATGGTTGAGGTTTTGACTTGTTATTAATGTGTTGAGCACTTGGAAAGTTTATTACAATTGTTGTAGATGATCTCTCTTCTCTATTTCTTTGTGTTCTCTCTTATCGCTAATGTGATGTAAACCATTATATGCAAGTCTATCTATTATACTCAAAGAATTGTTGGGTTTTTTATCCTTTTTATTTGGAGGGTTTTACCAAGGTACATCTTGTCTCATATGGTTGAATTATTTGTGTGGCTGATTTGTCTTATAAGACTCATGTTGTCCAGTGGTTGATAAAAAAGTTTTAAGGTTCAAGTACCTCCATATCTACTCAAAATATTAACATGGTATCAAATCATAGGGAGTGAAGGAGATTAGTTCCGAGTAGAAAACTAAAGCCTACGTGATATTGAGGAGTTGACCAAAATCTTGGAGCCATGGCATCAATCTTCGTTCGACCAAAAGACCGACTTTTAGAAGGTACTTCCAACTTCAACGAATGGAAGGAAAGAGTGTTGAGTATTCTTGAGGAGTGTAATATTGATACATCTGTGACCTCTATGGTAGAGGAGCCTACCACCAATGTAGGTTGATTCAACTTCAAGAAGAATCAAGCAAAGGCTAAGAGTATCATATATGACTCAGTGAAGGACAATCTCATGTCTATGATTACACCATTAAATACCACAAAGGAGTGTTTTGAAATACTTACAAACTTGTATGAGAAGATGGACCCTACTCAAAAGAGGATTTGAATAACAAGTTGACTCAAAAGAGGGATCTGAATAACAAGTTGCACATCGTAAATATGGAGAGGGATGAGACCGTAACATCCTTCTTCTCAAATATTTCACAAGTGAAAGATAAGCTTGCAAGAATAGGTGTGGTGACAAATGAAGATGACCTTCTTGAAACCACCATTGATGGGATCTCATCCTCAGGGGATACATTCTTGGTTATGGTAAATGGATGAGAAGAGCATCCCAAATTCAAAAGGTTATGGCATTATTGCATTCAAGAAGAGGGGCGCATCCAAAGCAAAGCAGTGTGCACTAAAGAGGAGAATATTTCCCTCACGACAAGGATGAAGAAAGGGATGGATCCATTCACTCCTAAGAAGTTCTTTCATGCAAAGAATAAGAAGTTGTTGCAGTTGCAAATTTTGTCCCCAAAATTTTCAATTTTAGGGCCCCTCCTTTAATTGTTTTTATTAAACCCGGCCTAGGAGTGTTTTTTTTTCACCTAAGCTACCCTGAGTTCATTTTTTTCCTTAAAAAACTTTGTCTGTGTCATTTTTTGTGTCGAAAGATTAGTCGAATATCCTTCTGATATCGGAAGTATAGTTGAATATCTTTCCGACGCTACGGAAGCCAAACTGTTAAGCCTACTGAAAGAATTTCAGACTCCCTTGCCGATACATCGGAGCTCGTTTTCTCTTCTCCTCGTTTTTGATGTTTCGAGCTTAACACTTAGTGGTTTCAAGATCCGATTATGTTTATATCCTTGTCGAGATGTTTGACCGAAGTAAGCCAGAGTCCTAGAGTCCATCATTGCTGTCGTTGCGGGAGACTAATGCTGAGATGTTCCGAAAGCAGCCTTTTTCTCATCGAATCCTTAGAGCTTAGGTTTTTCGAGTTCCGATACCCGTTCCCACAAGTAAGGTAGTGATGATACAACTGTAAGTTGCCGAAGTTGTGGAGGGGGATCATTTTCGATGTTCCTAACTTAGATATTAATGTTTCCAATGTCTGATGGACTTAATATATCTCGGGACCGTAGTTTTGTTTACACCTGCCGTTGCAGCAGTCCTCTAGTGTATCCTTTCGACTGATTTAAGTTTTTCCCAATGCTAGGTTTGTCCGATGAAAATTTTCCCGCCGAGTGTTATATATACAAGTGGCGTGTATTATATTATTTTATCCATATTGTGAAGTGTCATTTGCATTGGTCTGTGTTGTTTGCACCGTTAGTGCGTGCCTAGCTGTCAGAACCTGGTTCGTTTGCTCTGCTCCCGTGGAAGTTCGTCCCACCCAATCGATTACACTGCTATTTCTAGGTAGGTAAACCATAGTTTTTGTTATTTTTGGGCTTTTATTGGTTGATTTTTGAGCCGTTAGGCTTTCCATTGGTTAGGTTTTTCGCATAAAGGGATTCTTGCCTCCTTACGGTTTCCATGAATGTTTTACATTGAGGATGAGGAAGTTTAGTTGTTTGTAGTTTCATTAGTGTGAGAATATGAGTCTTTATGTCATTGAACCGTTATGGACGCGTTTGCACCGACACGAGTGGTTAGGGTATGGTGCAGATGAGCATTTCGTTGTCTGCACCTCCATTTTCTTGGTTTTTTCATGGTTAGCCAAGGGGTATTAAGCCATTTTTCTTGCATTTACCTTATCCCGTGGGACTCAGGAGGATTTTCCTTTTCGATTGGTTAGGGTTTTTTCTCAAGGATGAGTGCTGCGTAAGGTTTAGTGTTTTTGAGTTGGGTGTTGAGAACCAGTGGTAGGATTAGTCTGATAAGTCCCTTTGTGAAATGGAGGATTGTTCGATTAATTGAGGTTTTGAGACTGTGGAGTTTAGGAAGTTTTAGGAAGCAGCTTGTAGGTTTTTTTTTTGTTGTTAAACCTTTCATTCGTAGAAGACCGTGTTTAACCTATTTTTCAGCATGCATGTTGAGGAAGTAAACGAATTGATATATTTTATTGTTTATTGTTTAAACACTTGCTAAGAGCTCAGTTAGTCTAAGAACATGCTTTGATTGGGAAAGGGTGATTGTTATAACGAAAACATGTCAAAGAGACAAAAGAAGAAAGCTCCTATGGTTGAAGGAGAGCCTGAAATAGAAATCATCACCAAAGTAGATTTCATCTACGAAGATACCAAAGCCACTACTGGAGTTGAACCAGACTGCAATTGGGGAGAAATCTATAGAATGATCGCTAACCAAAATGTACCTGATGCCGATTTTGAAAAATTGACGATATATGCCAACATTGAGAAGTCAGCCCTAATGAAAGTAGCTATGAGACCAAAGTTATTTCCCTATTCAGAAGTAATAGGCTGGATTATGCCTAGAGAAAATGTGATGACAATGATTCTATAGAACACTGATAGGAAAGGCTATGCTGCATATAGCCATGCATATGTCTCTATGGCTTATCATCTACCCTCACCCCAGGTTTATTTGACAGAAAGTTGGTTGAAGGAGATAGTTATGGACCTGGTGGAGACTGTAAAGAGAATGATGATACCAAGAAAGAATTTTCCAACTAGACCTTCCATAGAATATGACACCTCTACTCTCTGTGCTCCGTAAAGGTTCATTGCATTGATGCTCAATAGGATTTTTGGCAGAGCACATGGGAAGAGCTTCAAGATAGGTTGGATACCAATTATTTTCTTTGTGACTACCCAAGGAACCATCTTTAACTGGGAAAATATAGTGTCAAACAACCTCTCTCCATGTATATCAGCAGCCTTAAGAGGGGTATCTCAAAAGAAATCAAAATTTTATATGAGCTCTATCCTAATTGATTGCATATTGTGCACTCAGTCTTTTCTTGCTTTGAGATGTAACTAGGAGAAGAACAGAACCCTAGTGTATGCAGCCTATAAATTGTTGTGGGCACATAAATACCATAGTTATTACAAGGAAATTCACGAACATTTCATTATGCCTTTATATACCCTCATTTTCTTGACTGAATGTAATTTCATGTCTGAAGAGGCATTTAAAGTCATACAGGACTTTGGAGATTATTATTTGATGAAGGATGGGTTGTATGTAAGGATGTATGGTGGTTCCAGAGCTCCTTCCCTACTCCCGAAATATGCCGCAGATTATGTACTCCATAAGGAGGCAGTTAGACAGCTGTATATTGATGGTGTAGGCAATTTTCTGTTTGAACATAAGAAGGCAACGTATACTGCAGTACCTTTCTTACTTGGAAGCTATAAGTTTTCAAGGGTAAAGCAGGCAGTAGAATTTGTTGAGGAGCTGGAATATTTTTGTTTCGGTGAAATGAATTTTCATAGGAATGAATCCCACAACAAATTCGCTGACTACTGCAAAGAAGCAGGAATTCATTTTGAATATACTGATTTTTGGGATAAAGATGAGGAGACATTTCGAAATGCAAAGAATATAACCGCCCTCAAGAAGAGATTCAAGAAAAAGATAACTAGTATGGGTGGAAAAGGAAAAACTTTAGAAAAGGATAAGAACTTGGGAGATGAAGAGGAAAAGAAGAGGGAAGAAGATGCTAGAGGATTACCACAAGAAGTAGAAAGCTGGTTAAGAACTGAAGAGGAAGAAAATAAGCGAGCTGCAGAGGAAGCAGTTAGGAAGGAAGAAGAAGAAAGAAAAGGAAAAGAAGAAGCTGAAAACAAGAAGAAACAAGAAGAAAGTGAGGGTTTGAGACTAATAGTATCCCAAAAGGATCAGTAGACTACAGAGCAAGTTGATACACAAGGAGTACAAGACCAAATAGATCAAGGGCAAGGACAATCTGATCTTGATCCCTTAGAATCTGCTGCATCTTCTAGCAGCATATTAGGAAAAGCTTTATTTTCTGAGATAAATTTGGTCCCTTTCATGCCTATCGAAGGGGAGGAGGTTCTTGATTTTAGTACCATTTTTTATGACAAAGAAAAGAAAAGAATCGTTAAAAGAACTGAGAAGAAGGTCGATACTGTAGGACAGCTAAGAAAAATGGTAACAGATAAAACATTGGTACATGGTATGCATAAAGATCCACGGTTGATAGCAAGAGTTGGGGTAGCTTTAACCTTGGCGAATGAAGACAATGTAGAAAGGCTCATGACTGATTTAGAGCAGTCACGAAAGAATGCGGCCCAATTGAAAGAAACTTTAAAGAAGGAAAGAGATGAGAGTCAAAAGCTAAAAAAAAGTATAAAGATATGATGGGCAAAGTCAGGACTTCAAGAGAGGAATGCCAAACTATGCAAGCGGATAAGAATGCTCTAGAAATATTTGCAGAGAACACAGAGAAGAGTGCTCAAACTACCTTAGCTGAATTACAAAAGCTACAGCTAGAGCATCAGATGTTAAAGACTGAAAAGGATGATCTTCAGTTATCAAATGGGAATTTAAGTGCAGAGAAGAACAAGTTGGAGAGCAGGGTTGCTAAGTTAGAAATGGAGAAGGCTACTACAGAGGAAAAGGTGAAGTAGTATCAGATGTAGGTGGTAGCCTTAGAAGAGCAGAACAATTCATTGATTGCACCACTTAAGGATGCTATGGAGTAGAAAACCGACATCCAGCCTTTTGTTATGGAGAGAAATTCCTATGGCTTGGGGTATCACAATAGAAATCTTGACTCCAGAAATCAATCCTTTTCAATATGCAATAGAAATTAAATGTCTAACACTAAAGGATCAGACCTTGTACATTATTCCGGATGGTTGAAGTAGATCCCCATTGAGATTTCCAACTTCATCTTGAATTGATAGATTACTTCCTCAACAACAAGTAAACAATACAAGCATTCTATATATCATGGCATTAGATCTATTCTAGCATATATAATCAATAATGTATAAGCATTTGACACAATCCAATGGATGAAAATATTCATTTAAACACACATTACTAGACAGAAAAAGATATGTCTATTAATATAAATTAGAGATTACAAGATACAACCTCTGTTGGCACATCTGCGAACCGAAGAAACTGAATCCCCCACTTGGGCCTCCACCACTTCAATCCTCCATCTCTCGATAGCAAGCTCACAAGAAAAAGGAAAGCTTGGGAAGAACACAAAAGTGCTCCAAGGGAGAAATGGATGCAGACTCGAGCATAAGTTCCGACAACAATGGACTATAGTTTCTTTGCTCTCAATTCTCTCTTATGCCTTCAATGTACCAAGGGGTTCCTTATATAGCTTTCAAAGGGGTAATGAAAGGTCGAATCTAAGCGATCTCAAGTCATAGGGAAGGCCAAGATTCAAATGAGTTGGATCCATGTCAAGGAAAACTCCAAAAGGATTTGGATTATGCACACATCTCGATGTACGCAGTTTTAGTGGTCAAACCCGCGTATATACGCGCTTATAGGTTTAAAAGTCGTGTGTATCATTTTTCATATGTTTTTAGGGATGATCAAGGAAACATCAAAGGACAAAAAGTGGTCCATGGCGTCTAAGGAGTCTACAGCGGGATAGGGGAAGGCCATACAAAGTGTGATTCACCTGGAGTGGTGAAATCCGTTATAACAGTTGCCCCCTAATGTGTGAGGTCAGAGGGGTCATACGATGGCCAAAATACATTATAAGTCCATCCTAGAAGTGGAGTGATGAAGGATCCCAAATGGAAGACCAGCCACCCAATCAACATAGTACAATAATACAACTCTGCATACAACTGCAAATACATATAGTAGTCCCGGATACATAAGAGTACAAAGGCCATGAATAGGCATGAAACATGATATCACATATGTGGTCATCGCCACGTACAATATACATAGCTTAGAATCTCCATGATGAAGATATACAAAGGACCATGATATCCAAAAGAGCTGAAGATATATAATAGATCAAGATCTCCATAATGGCTGGAAATGTCTGACATATACTGGAATCAAGTCACGAGAGCTGAAATCTCATGAACACTGACACGATCAAGGAGGTAGCATATAAGAGATGCCACCAATCTGGAAAGTCTTCTACACAAACCACTACGAGTACATGTCCTACTTTGTGAATAGAGGTGTCAAGGTTGAACATAGTAGTCCATCGTCTGATTACCGGTCATTAATGTATACTGTTAACAGACGCGAGATCGCCCACCGATAATGAAAATGGGAATCAAGGTACTAGAGTGCAAACTAACAAGTGTGAATAAATGTGTTGAGGTCGAACACTTGAGAGGATCCATCGATCAGGGGACATTGATGTATTCCCAAGAACTGTCGATGGCGAGAGAACCTGCCACTGATGACTGCAAGTCTCAAGGCACTCAAAATGACTCTAGATTCCAATCCCAGAATAAATGATCTGAAGTCAATGGGATGAAATCCGCTGGAAGGAGGGCATTAAGGGATCCCCCATCATCCAACACGAGGTACTCAGTAAAGCTGTATAATGTGGAAGGACTCGATCATAAGGTGCATGAACCAGGAATTGTACCGGGAATGGCCGACATGCAAAGTCAAGATAACTGAGGAATGGACGACTCAGGTTTCAACTTCCTTTGAACAAGAGCATAACGGTATATGGTGACTGAATGAAGGTAGCATAGAATCGATATACAAACTGGGACATCTCTGCAACACAGGAGGCATCGACAGAGGCTCCATAGGGATTGGAAGCTTAAACAGTCGGTGGAGATAAACTCAGATAAATGAGTACAGCTCATAAATTCAAACTATAACCCAACCAATTTATGTGATATACAGTGCTCTATTTGAAGGCAACACGACTCGACAGCTGCCACAAATAACATCTTTCCTTGTCTGGCTTTTTGGTTTTTTGATTTTTTTTTTGGACTTTTTTCAGTTATTTGAAAAGATTGAAAAAAGAATAAAATAGCTTTATAGTTAAAAACTAGGAGGAGACGAGTGTCATAAGATCAAACAAACTAGTTCCAAGCAGTGGAACATACCTATGCTCAATGCAAGGACACATGTGTAGGATATCGATAGTTGGGGGAAAATCCCCTCCCAGTAAAAGGGGAATCAAGCTGCAAAGGATATAAAAAATGGCTCTGCATGGCTAGACATGAGACAAGCTCAGGCTATATGGCTGAATGTTAGGGGAGCCAACATAAAGCTCAATAAGGCAGGAAAATATCATGATAATGCATTCACAACATGACATAAGGGAGTCTTGAGGGAAAAAGGGCAGCATAAGATCAAGAGGAGTATGAGGCTCTTGCGAAATGTCATGGAAATACTATACCATGGACTCCCACACCCTAAAGGAGAAAGCGTCAGCATGGGCACCAAATGCAAATAAGGTGCTAATTAGGGTACCCATGTAAGGTGAAGCTCTACCACTCATATCATGCCACTTCTAAAACAACAAGAAGGTTCCGTGACATAATAGAGTGGGTTCGTACCTATGGTCATGGTGATATGGTCATAAGGTCATGCAAAATGGAAATAGTGGTGAAACCTACCCTATATGCCAGTTTAGACATGATACCTGAGATCGGCACGAACGGGTCAATCTAATGGCTGAAGCGGCACTAAAAAAAGTCTTCTACATCACAAATTATGTCAAAATTGGTCCAAAATGGTTAGAAAATGTCGAAACTATAGAAAAGGGGGTAAAATTTTCAAATATTTGAAAAATTTATATAAATAGTAAAAAATATGAATCATTTGAAACTTTTACCCATTTGAGCTCTGATTTTCAACAACGAATTTCAGGAGATCCAGTCGGCGGAATTCACTACCGTTTCTTCCAGGTATTTACTCATGCTCTCATCTTGCATTTTGATACAATTTTTATGAATTTTCATGGTCTAATCAGGTTTTTAGGCCAACCCAAGATGAGCACTATGGCCCATGCGGAAATTGAGGTTTTTTCCACGTATAGGGCTAGATATACGCAGAAAATGGCCTCAAACCCACGTACATACGTGGTTGTTTTGAAAACAGTCGCGTATGAGGCCGCACATATGAATTTTTCAATAAACTAATGGAAAATTTCCAATTTCTTGTGTAGGATGGTCCTAGAGTGGAGAGAGCATGAGCATGGTGAAGTAGAGGAAGCAGTAAGGGCCGACTTAATGGCTCAACAAGATTTACGTGCATGCGGACTCTACAAGTTTTGGTGTCTTGGTGGTTTGAGGGCCAAACCAAGACTGTTACAGATGTTGGTAGACTATTAGGATCTAGACTCCGAGTCCTTCCATATTGATGGGATGTCCCTCACCATAGAGGTGGAGGACATATACTTTATCACAGGGATTTCTAGACGAGGGGAGGTGGTGAACCTTCGTTCCCGAGGTGGGCCAGGGGGTGGCCTGACTATCGACGAGTACATAGTAGTGTACTGTTATCTAGATGCCGAGAAGGTGGGGAGTCAGGTCCCTACCAATGCTATATAGGTGCTAGGCCTAAAGGCCATATTATTGACACTGGGCAGGATAGCCAGCTTAGCATCACTCCACCAGGCCTCGCGGCCTCTAATGTTCTATGCAGTGGAGTGTATGAGACCCTCTATTTACAACTGGAGTACTACACTACTGAGCAACATGAAACACCAACTCAGTGAGTGTAAGGCAGGTAGGGTGTGGAACTTCAGGTTCAGCAGTATTCTGAGCATGTTTTTCTTCGATATTGTTCCAGGATTGAGCCCTAGAGTGGATGTTCCTCTCCATGGGGTTCGAGATCCGGCCCAACGACGTTGGGTAGATGCTATGCACAGACTAGGGAGTGGTAGGGTGGCCAACCCATATCCAGCTAACTTCTTTCCATGGTGGCGACAACAGATAGTTGCCATTGATGAATACCCCTATGCAGGGATAGATTTCTGGGGGGGCCCAGACATGCCGCTACCACTAGGATCGGCATATGGTGATATAGCTAACGAATCTCGACCCTCACTCTTTTTTTTTTTGAGTTATTTAATTTTTTTGTGTTTTCTTGATTATATGGAATCAAAAAGACGTGTTTTTGCGTGACAATACATAGTGACATCTACCATTTGTGTGCATATGTGGGACCAAGGTGGCCAGAGGGCTTCCCTTGTCATAGATGGAGGGGAAGAGGAGATGACATCACAGGTGTGGATGCAGAGCAAATGCTTCAGAGCATTCATACCAAGTTTGTGAGACTGACTCATAGAGTTCCCATGGCGCAAGTCGAGGACTTGCTTGAGGCCATGCAGCGACAGGTGGTGGGTGTACCATGCGCATGGGTGCGTTTATTTCGACGGTTAGCTAGAGCTGTAGTGACATTCCATGATCACAACCCTCCTCCTCCACAGTATTAGACACCTGGGAGTGTATACATTTTGTATGTCTGTGTATTATATGATGGTGGCTTAAAAGCCCCAATTTTGTATCATGACACTATATATTATCACATTTTTTATGTATATATAAAAAGTTTTATGGTGATCGATTTATTTATTTACATGTGTAAAAATTGTGTTTGTGATTAACTTATTGTGAATGAAACAAATGCCAATCTAACACGTAGTTAGCATATGAGTCAGCAACTTGATTATTATTTCTTGGAATGTGTATATATGTTATATTGTCAAATTGCCGTTCTAACAATCTCACACGCAAGAACCTTCTCAATAACGTCGGATCTCTAACATGGTACAAACCATTGAGCTATGACACTACTAACTCTGAATCAAGACGTACCTTAAGAGATAGAATGCCATGTAGAATGACATCCTGTAGAAGCTCAATAACGGCACTATAATCAGCAACATTGTTGGAATATGGCCGTAGACATACACCTCCTGAAGACAGTACCTGACCCATAGGAGTATAAATCACCCAAGCAGCAGAGGCTGAGTGTTGAGTGTGATGGCTTACACCATCCACGAATCCTATGTAGGTGGAAGATTCCATTGACATCCGCCAAAAGAAACAGAAACTAATCACAAACTCGATCACGATAAGAAAAAGACCTAACTATGCAAAGCTGTACAATAATATACAATAAGCAGCCTTGGCTAAAAATCATGCATAGTATTTCTTAAGATAGAGCCAATTTCTAGGCTCCACCAAGGCCGTCCCTTCGTAATCCACTAACTCATAGGCACCCTTCTCTAACACACGCTTGACCATGTAAGGACCACGTCACATAGGATTAAATTTCCCTACCCCCAAGGGTTCTTTCAGTTGATCCCACAAAAGGACCAAGTATCCTTCATTAAATGCCCTTGGACGGACATACTTATCATATTGGGCCTTTACACGATGCTTATTAACCTCTAGAGCCACCAAGGCATCCCGACACTGCTCATCAAGTTTCTCAAGGTGAACCAAACACTCCTCCAAAGTTGAAGTGTCGGGTAAGAGTTCCACAGCTAGTTTCAATGAAGGAATCTCGCATTCAACCAGCAATATCGACTCCACTCCATGTACAAGTTGATATGGAGAAAAACCAGTGGCAGTCTTAACAGCGGTTCGATATGCCCACAAAGCAGGGTATAACATAATGTGCCAATTCATCTTGCTTTGTACGATGGTTCTTTGGAGAATGGATTTGAGTGATTTATTCACTGCCTCTACCTGTCCATTCACTTGGGGGTAGTATGAAGAGGAGTGCTCCTGCTTATACCCTAACTTCGATGCAAACCCTTCCATCATACGGTTCTGAAAGTGCGAGCCATGGTCAGTGACAAGCTCTTTCGGAATCCCGAACCAAGTAATAATTTGGTTGAATACAAAGTGAGCGGCTATCTCACCGTCGGATTTTACTGTAGGAATAGCCTCAGCCCATTTCGTGAAGTAATCAACAACCACTATAATGTGATGGTGCTCCCCAGCTGAATCTGGGTTGCAATCCATAAAATTGATCCCCCACTTCGTGAAGGGACAGACGGTGATAATAGGATGTAACGGGGTAGGTTTCGAGCATATATTACTTGCAAACACCTGGCAAGGGTGGCACCTCTTGAACGCATCAATATAATCTTTAAATATCATCAGCCAGAAATAACATGCTCTTAAAATATTTTGAGCTGTAGAAAGCCCAGATAAATGACCACCACACGGCCTTCCGTGGAAATAATTCAGCACTACCTCAGCCTCCTAATGAGTTAAACAATGTCGTAAAATGGAATCTACCCCATGGTGGTACAAAGTATTGTGCACTATGAGGTAGTTCTTAGAGACGTGACGTAATCGTCGTCGTTCATCTTGTGAGAGGTGAGTAGAGGTATTCAGTGTTTGTAAATATATTATGATATCCCCATACCATGGGTCTAACATTGAGATTAAGAATATGTGTTCATCGACAAACGTATCTTCACAAACCAACTCCTCGTCCTCACTCGGGAAATTCGATATAAGTTCTGCAAAGATTAAAGACTTCTTCGATTTTGTCGAAACAAACTCGAGATCAAATTCTTGCAAAATGACAATCCATTTATTATATTTTGCCCCAATCATCCTACGAGTGAGGACGAACTAAAATGGATTGACATGGGCCACAACCAAGGTCTAACAAAGGAGAATATAATGTCTCAACCGCTGAACCGCATGTACGGTACCTAAAGCAAGCTTCTCGACATGAGAATAATGAATCTCTATGTCAATAAGGTTCCGGCTCAGATAATATATGACATGCTCTTGAAGCTCCTCATCCTCCTGAACCAAAACCATACCAATCGTCTCTAAAGACACGACCACATATAATAAGAAATCACAGCCATAGTCCGGGGGACTAATCACCAGGGCTGATGCTACGGCTTGCTTGAGTGCATCGAAGGACTCCTGGGCTCGCTCATCCAAATTAAAGGGAGTATCCTTCTTCAAGAGACGCATGAAGCCTCTAGTCAAATTGGCAAAGTTGACAACAAATCTTCATAAGAAGTTTGCCATGCCTTGCAAACACTGAAGATGACGAATATTTTTTGGGGGATACAACTGAAGTATTGCCTCCACCTTCAAAGGGTTGACTCTTATACCCTCTTTTGAAATGATGAATCCTAACAAACGACCTGACTTCACGCAAAAGATGCACTTATGAGGATTTAATCTAACTGAATAGTGCTGGCATCTTTTGAATACCAATATTAAGTGATAGGGATGACACATTCTCATACAAGAATGAGTAGCGAGGTCATCCAAAAATACTTCAATAATTAACTTGAGATTGTGGAAGATCAAGGTCATTGCCTGCTGAAATGTAGCTCTGACGTTTTTAAGGCAGAAAGGCATTTTTCGATATGAAAATGTTCCCCAAGGACAAATAAATGCAGTCTTATGTTGGTCCTCAGGTTTAATCTGTATCTGATTATACCCAAAAAATCCGTCCATGAAGGAGAACACCTCGCTACCTTCACACTCATCCAAAATCTGATCAATAAATGGTGTGGGGAAGTTGTCCTTAGGATAGGCACGATTCAAATCGTGGAAATCAGTGCACATGCAGATCGCTCCCTGCTTCTTATCCACCGAAACGGGGTTTGAAACCCACTCCATCAAGGGAACGGGATAGACAAAACCGGCTTTCAATAGCTTCTCTATCTCTGCCTTAATGGCAGGTGCTTTCCTAGGATTCATCGCGCGTAAATGTTGTCGAACAGGATTAGCGTTGGGGTAAGTCTTAATCTCATGTTTGACAATTCGAGGGTCAATACCTGGAATCTCGTCGTAAGACCAAGCAAAAATATCACGGAATTCCTTAAATAGCTCGATGTATTCTAGAATCTTAGCATGGGAACATTCTGCCCTAATATAGACATTTTCTACCATGCCAGAATTGTGAGAGATGTTGGTAGGAATCGTTGAAGATATGTCTGCCATGTTAATGGAACCACAGGACTACCAACTCTCTGACTAAGAACCGCCCTAAAATCCTCATGCTCCAAACGGTCAAGCTCTGGAAGAAAATATGATCTATGATGGAGTTCCTCCTATGGTGGCTCGACTCCCGACATAGCCTCAATAATTGCTTCATCTGAAGGGAAAACCGTATCAAGGTAGTCGTGTGTGTGTGACGACTGTACTGCCCATGTCGGAAGCACATAAGGGTCCTCCTCCTCTGTCCATGAAGAGGAAGGAATAGGCTCTATAGCAGACTCCAGATTAGCTTGATAAGAAATCATGGCTGTAGGCAACGGCACGTCCGTCACGACGGGCTCACTCGAAGTATTCGGTGCAGGAATAATCCAAGGATCTTCCATATGACTTGTGCAAAAAGACACCAATCTCTTAGATGTCAAAGCCTCATTGAAACTAGATCCTATCATGAGGATCGGTGCAGGACAACTAAAGCTTCCCATGAGGGACGGGTACATGCCTACACCCACACTCCCAATTGCCGACTGAGAATTTTCAACGATCGGGATCGAAGCTCCTGAAGATGTGGTAACAGACGGATTCTTGAATTCCATTTGATCAATCGTTACAATCTTCCTATTATGTGGAAAGCATACAACTTGGAACAAGGAAGAAGCAATGACTTGCATTCTGTACATCCAGTTCCTACCCAGTAAGAGATTGTAGTCAAGGGGCGCATCAACCACCTCAACCTCTATCGCAATAGTCTTCCCTCCCAAATGGACTTTAAGGGAAGGAAGAATACCGTGTGGCCTAAAATATCTCCCATCAAATGCAGTTAACATGGTCGCTGATTTAGACAGCTCAGGAGAACCCGAACCCTTCCAACAGAACAAAGACATCACAGAAGCAGCAATGCCCTCGTCAATTACAGTACGCTTGACGATCATATTAAGACATTCTATGTGAACCAAAAGAGACATGTAGTAGGGAAAGCGCAGCCAAAGTCCTGCGGTTTCAAATTTGATCACCGAGGAAGAATCATCACTGTTCACACCAAGGGTATAAAGCAACGCCTTCCTTTGCGAAGGACAAATTTGAAGCACTTCCAATGCAGACATCGCACAAGGAGTATGGCCCAAATCCTTGACAATTGAATAATTCTGGGTGGCTCGGGCATTTGGATTATGCCCTGAACGCTTAAGGACTCCCTTAGGAATGGGAGGTGTAGCCTCAGGTTTATCCGTAGGTTTCTTAATGCGCAAAAGGGACCCTGGTGGATCAGGTTCTTTTCCTGGGATGGGCTGTGACGAATCATAATCTTTCACATGCGTCACAACTTTCAGTGCAGACCATATTAATGCACCCATGACCACTAGTCTATGGAGGTTCATCATTACTAGATTGGTCATGGGACTTTGAGTTCATATTTTGATTATGCGGTAAAGGGTTAGTTAGCACAGCTGGTCCCTGTGCCAAGAATCTTGAAGCTTCCTCAATACGAGGGCACAAGTAAGTGAGGTGATCGTCCTTACACAACTTGAAATGGAACTTAACCTTATGTTTAGCTTGCTTTCCCCCCCCCAGCATTTCGACCGTTCTTGTCATTATTTTTAGCATTCTCATTCTTATTCCCACCCTTACGATTATTTTTACCCTTTTTTCTATTCCGTCTGGGCTGCTGGTTACCCTTCTGGTCCAATGATTGCACAGAAAGTACATTCTCCATTTGGGGGGGTTGAGACGAAGCCGTAGCTTGTCCTGAAGAAAATTGGTTGATTGACAACTGACCAACTTGTTTTGCAACCGAATATGCAGGTTTCGCACTTGCACAACCCACAATGCCATCGGCATGTGGTCCAGGTTTGAATTTGGGATCGAAACTGGAATGAGGAGCATTAGGAATAATCTCATACAACAAACCAGACTGAGCATAAATCAAGTCCAGTTCTTGCGCCCTAAAAATCGCTTGTTCCTCATTCTGCATTCCAGATGTAGAAACATCCTTTGCTATATACGACAATAACAACTTGAGGAACCACTCGAGGAGGAATTCTGGTGGTATAAAAGCTTTAATTAACCTCTTCTGTCTACGACACTCTTGAATATGATCAGATATATGTGTGGCTTTATCTTGCCGAAATGTCAACAAGAGTTTAGTACCAACGTCATAACGCACTGGTAGCTGGAAGTGATTAAGAAAAGTCATCGCAAGGTCGTCAAACAAAGTGAAAGCACCCCTAGGTAACTCTATGTACCATTTCGCAGCAGGCCCTATGAGGGTGTGTTGAAATAGTCTCAAATGGACTGAGTCTTGATGTAATGAATTCAAAGAGCACCATAGGTGAAACGTAGTAACGTGTTTGCTTGGATCCTCTCTCGGTTTGCCCTTGAACTTAGGTATGTCCGAAGGAAGCTTGGTAGGGACAGCCGGCCAAGCCGGGTCATGATCCCTAGGATCGTTCATCAGTCTTGATAAGTTAGGAAGATTAAGCGTCGTGAGGAAAGGGAGCCTAGGATGATGAGGTCGATGGACCGCTACCTGATTCATATAGGGTTGACTACCACCATGGCCTTGGCCATAGTATCCTCCTCCCATATGACCCGTATAGGGTGGCATGGAAGCACCATAGTACGGTGGACCTTGACTAGTAGGAGCTACAAAGCCATAATTAGGAGAGTAAGCATGTTGTTGATACTCGCCTCCATAAGGTGAAGAACCCTGTCCGTACTACATCCCATAATAGGGTCCATAGGTCATCGCATGCGATGCCCCATGAGACACTCCATAGGTAGGAAGATGCGCTCCGGAAGTAGGAATATACATACTGGAAGTAGGGATATATGCCGCAGAAGTAGTAATATGACCTCTAGAAGCATGAACATAGCCTCTCAAAGCAACGAGCGGTATGTAAACTTGAGACACAATTGGTCTAGTAACCGCAGTACGGGCCTGACTCGTAGCCATGTGCCGACTTGAAGGACCACATGAATAAGGTGGAGGGTGGACATTTGAAGAACTAGGGATAGAGGACAAAGGGATCTGATTAATCAAGTATGTACTACCACCTATCGTCACTCATCTCGGGTCTGCTATCCTAATCGAATCGCTAACTCTAGACCTAAGAGGGATATATGATGTAACTTCCACCACTGGGATGGAAGGTGCAATGTGACTAGTGCTCCCAAACCTCCCCGCATGGTAAGGAATGAGAGTGCCCCCAGGCATAGTGTTAGGCTCGAAGTTGGATTAGACATGAAATGCCAAATCATGTGTAGGGAAACCATACATAGCATAAATACCATAGCTAGTGCTAGCAGGTTCAAAATGAGTCTCGGCGTCCTCCGGCATTCCATACCGGTAACGCATCAATGGGGAATCAGCCCTAGAGTGAGTAGGTCTATCTTGCATAGCTCCTATCTCATAAATCAAAGGACCTAACTCAGCTAATTCGGGCGAAGGATCGTAAGTAGGAGTAAATTCCCCATCATTTACATGAATGGGAGGAGGTGGTTCAGGAATATCTTCTAAACAGTCTCCCATGGTGTGTGAATCAATGTGTGACATAGTCTGCCTGGACTTTCTAGGTCTCTCTCCCAAAGGAGGAGTAGAAGTAGAAGGAGAAAGTCCTCTAAACGACGAGAACGGCGAGGAACTGCACTCAAATCCATAATGAATCAAAAAATAGCAAAGACTCTCTATTTACGTAAACCCTAGGCCAACTATCGTGCACAGAGCAATCACTAACAAAATCTAAAGCTAAATGCAAGCAAACAAGGGCTGGATAAGTGAGATCCTGAATGAAGTAGGTATGTATCGCCTAGGAGAGGCTTGAGACCCCCATACACAACAAGCGGAGGTATGTAACCAATTATTGTGGCCCTTAGATTCAACGCGTAAAGCGACTATGCTGTCCGACCCCAACCTAGCTGGGACACCCGCAGAATAACCCCTACAAAGTACCCCTCGATATCATAGGTAAGGCCACTGAGGTCACCTCAATATAATCAATGCTCAGGCGGACAGTCCTAGGTGGGATTGATCGTATGGGTAGGGTAGCAAATCCCGAAACTCTCGAAAGAGCCCCCAGATACGAATACAATCCTAGAAATATCTCCGGTGCTACTCAGTTATGACTAGGGGTCATCCCAATCAATAACCGCTCACACTGCCTCATTGTTAACTCCCTTTTGAGAGAAGGATCCTTAGAAACACTGGTTATATCAAGTATTTCACACACTCACCTGGATAGACACATATATGTTGTTGTTAAGTTATATTGGAGAATTGACTTACAATGAACTATTCCAAGATCCGAAAACCTAAGCTTGTTGGTGCACCCTAGAGAAGAAAAGAGTGTAGTTAATTTTAATTTAGCGTTGATTTTAGTTGGCTTTATTACTAAAAAATGGGATATGGTCGTGCAACTAATGGTGTTATGACGCAACATGAAGTAAAATGCACACCTAACAATCAATGCAAATGCATTATGTCCATGAAAACAGGGTATGCAACTACGTGAAATGCACGATTTTTCTTCAAATGATGAATGCAAATTTTTCTATATGAAGTCCTAACTAGTACTCCAAAGCAAATCTAGTGCAATTACAATGCAAAGTGCAAAATGCAATGCATGATGATAAGCAAATGTTTTTGGATTTTTTGAAAATAAAAGAGATGCAAAAAGCAAAAGAATGATTCTATGACCCCTAGACTCTGCAAGCACACCCAAATAGCACTCAAGCAAAGCACTAAGGTAAAATAACTCTAATGCACTAATCTCAAACAAAAAATAAAAAATGCCATGACAAGAACCTTCTTAAAAAAGAAAAATTTATCCTAAAAAAAACGTTTCTAGTCAGAAACAGAGGTCTAAACAGACTCAGGCAGTGCCAAAGGAGACTCAGCAAATATCGGGATTCATCCAGCAACCAATTATCTTCCACAAAAAGGAAAAATCAAGGGCATATGCGACTTTTCATAGTAAACCCGCGTGTATACGCGGAAATAGAAGATAAAACCGCGTGTATATGCGACTGTAAGTCAAAAAATCGTGTACAGGAAGAAAGGTGCATAAAATCAAGGCAAACAGACAGGCTGAGACAAACTTCACACCAATCAAACTCTACCAGGCATACATGTCCCCATACCTGACACAGAAACAAGAGAGAAAGAGCAATTCAAATTCATTGAATGCCGAGAAAACAACCCCCAAAGGACAACTACTAGGAACTCCACAGCGGAGTCTCCAATTCTATTACGGAGAGAAATTCCTATGGCTTGGGGTACCACAACAGACGGCTTGAATCCAGAAATCAATCCTTTCCAATATGCAATAGAAATTAAATGTCTAACACTATCAGACCTCGTACCTTATTCCGGACGGTTGAAGTAGATCCCCGTTGATCTTTCCAACTTCATCTTGAATTGATAGATTACTTCCTCAATAACCACTAGTAGAAAATGAGAAATTAATGACTAAAAAAATGACTAAAATCAAGCTATAAACGACTATTTTTGAGTTGGTGACTAATAGTAGCAAATTACCACTATCTTATAGCTAGTCGTATTTCACTAGTCATTAATAGCTTGACTTAGTAGTCACTAATTTAGTCATTGATTTAGTCATTGATTTGGTCATTGATAGACAATGATTTAGTCATTTATAGTCAATGATTTAGTCATTGTTTTAGTCATTGATAGTTAATGATTTAGTCATTGATTTAGTCACGGATTTAGTCATTGAGTTAATCATTGATTTAGTCGCTGATTTAGTCACTGTTTGCAACCATTAATGACCAAATATACGACTAAATAAACTACTAGAAGTTAACATATTAATGACTAATCTAAATATGACTAAAATACGAGAAATTAGCTACTAATAGTTGTATATATGTGAATTTAGTTGTTTTTGTAGTCACAAATTTATGATAGGGCACGGAGGAATCGAACCACCAACCTCCTGCCCATAATTAGGCAGGCACTCTACCATTGAGCTAGCACCCTT
>LPNX010194313.1:0-30099 GCA_001517045.1 Pseudotsuga menziesii
TATATATATATATTAAAAAAATACATAAAGATCTACATTTTTTAAAAACTAGAAGTATATAGTATATACAATGTACATCAATCATAATATCATTCAATTGAAAATTGACAATGATGAATCAATAATAAAATTATCAATGAATCATGAACTTTGAAGTTTGAACCATAAACTGCATATTTGATATTTCTCACTAAACCACAAATTTCAAAATGTATTACATAGATATCGAGAGAATGCCACCGACAAATACAAAATAAAGTAGATACTACTTAGTACAAAGTCTAGTATCTACAATACTACTATATACAAAATGAAAATACTAAATAGTCATAGGTAAGAATATCATAGCTCATCAACGGTACTAGCCATTGTCAATCATCCTCCTGCTCTTCCATGTCAAAATTAGCATCACTGTCGTAGTTCTTTTCCTCTATCCTCCTCCTCTATACCCTTTTTGACAGGACACATGTCCAAAATCAGGACACGTTCCTAGCAGGTGTCGGACACGTGCTGGAAAGTGTCCAGATTTTAGGACACGAAAATTTTGGTGTCGGACACGTATTAGGGCAAGTGTCGTGTCCGACACGTGGAATACGGGACACGGGCCCTATTTGGAAGTGTCCTGTTACTTAGGATTTAACATAACGATATGTCTGAGGTGCAGTATATACATCTCCCTTCACGTTGTCAACCCAACTTGATATAATTGTGCATATTGTATGGGAAGTAATTTGATATCTAATGAAATGTGACTACAGAATATTAAATCTATATATCTTAAATACTACGAGGAACATTTTGGGAATGACCTTTTTGGATCTTTATTGCAGTATTCCGATCTTCCTTGCAAATTCAATGCTTTCATCGAAAATTTGAGGTAAACCATAGTGGTATGAAAAGCCCAGATCCAACAATTTTTTTGAAGAAATGGGCACGCCTTTCAGAACGTTATCATCATGATGGAATCTGTCGTACAAATGATACATTCTAGTCAGGCATAATTTGTTTTATAAACAATGAAAACGAGAAGATCTGAAAGTTTTGCTTACTTATCTGGTCGGCTCAACTGTGGATAGCGTTTACGACAGAAATCCTCTATTTCACTGAGACTTAGAGCTTCAGAAGAGCAGATATATCTTCCTTTTGCAGATTGGTGCTCCATTAAGAATATATGGGCACTACATAAGTCCTCAATGTGGACCAATACAACAGAGCCCATGAGCCACTGAAGCTCCTTTATACATCCATAGAATTGTTCATTGCCTGTGGGATTTAAACCCTAAGATAAGTTTTGAAAGTTGAAGACACTACCCATGGGGTTTATATATATATATATATATATATATATATATATATATATATATATAAGTTAAAACCATGTATATCCATCTAATGATCAGACTATTTAAATGTTAAAACCATGTATATCCATCTACCATGATCACGAGTTTCAAGAGGAAGGTCGTGTTGGAAAAATGTAATTACTCGCAGATCTGTATTTGACTTCCACCCGACTCTGTCAGAGTCTGTACAAGTCAAGATCTTATCTGTCAGTCTAACAAGAGGGAAGAGTCCACTAGTAGGCAATGTAAACCAGTCAAATTTATTTCTGAAGTTAAGTTGTTAGGTAGATAGTTATTACAGTCTTTAATGGCAAGTCAGTTGGCCCATGTAGAAGCAATCTTCAGGTTGCCTATAAATAGAAGAAGGAAATTGTAAATCTTTTTTACAGACACACAGACAACACAAACATTAGACAGCAGAGGAACTCAGGGTGAGAAAGAGAAGTCGAAGCTCAAGCTTCTGTGCATGTGATTTAGTCGAAGAGTTGAAGCTCTGTAGAAGAACGAGTCTAGACCGACCAGTTTGTAACCAACAAGTTTGTAATACTTTGTTATTTCCGCATAGTTAATATATGAAATAGTCTATGGTTGAATGCATGATTATTTGGATGCACATATTTCCAGATTTACTTCTGTAAATGTCTTTTACAATTACTGATAAGTGAAAGATCAAAGAACCCATAAAAATCTCACCGTATGAAAGTTCCAGGTTTTACGGCACATTGGTCGACTCAAGTCTTCTTACATATTTGGGCATATGGTTGTTATAAGTTATTTGGATTTGTAAATATGTCTATTTTACTTCATCTTACTCACAGGTGAAAAGCATTTGTAATTTCTTAAGTCTTTAAACTAAGAAACATATTCTACAGATTTCGACCAAAGTAAGCCGACTAGAGTGGTCGGTTGTATAAGCCGACTAGAGTGGTTGAGCCAACTTAGTCGAAGGCAAGTAGTGAGCCAACTTAGTCAAAGACAAGAAGTCAACCAACTTGGTCAAAGTAAAAAGTGGTCAAGGTAAAAACCGATTGGACAAGTAAGTCGAAGTAATTTTGGTCGAGTGTAGGACCGACTAAAATTTATAAACTTGTCTAGTCGGACATAGACAAGTTTCACCCGACTAGAAAAAAGGTAAAGTGGTCGACATAAAAAGTGAAAATTTAAATTTAATATCGACTGAGCCCTAAACACAAGTTTAGTCGGCTTGGTTTAGGCTAACTGGTATCAGATCTTGGTATCATATCAGAGCAAGGTTTATATCAGCCTAAGATTTAAGGAAAGAAATTTTGTTTTAAAATGTGGAAATTAATTTTCTAAGGAAAGTTAATTAAAAATTAAAAATGGCTTCCACTTCTAGTTTATTGCAACCTCCAAGTATTACAGGGAAGAATTATGAATATTGGTCTTTAACAATGAAGGCTTTATTCAGAGGTCAAGATGTCTGGGAGATAGTCCAACATGGTTATGCAGAATAAGTAGACATGGCAGCATATAACAATCTCACACAGGCTAAGAAAGATGTCTTGAGAGAACAGAGGAAGAAAGATGGAAAAGCTCTATTTTTCATACATCAAGCTATGCATGAAAGCATACTCCCCAGAATAGCAGCAAAGACTAATGGCAAGGAAGCATGGGATATATTGGAGACTACCTATCAAGGTTTGGATAAGGTAAAAACATTGAAACTGCAGATTCTGAGAAAAGATTTTGAATCTCTGTCTATGAAAGATTTAGAGAATGTACACACATTCTACACCAGAGTTGTTAGGTTGATAAACCAACTGAAATCTCATGGAGAACCCATACCAGACCAAAGGGTTGCTGAAAAAATTCTCAGAAGTCTTCCCCCAAGATTTGAAAACTTGGTTGTGACCTTAGAAGAACACACAAACATGTCGACATTTACCATTGATCATGCTGCAAGCTTCACTCATCAATCATGAACACAAAATCAGCAGATCACAGACATCATTGGAAGGTGCATTTGCAGCACAGTCATCCATAAGCTATGGTAGAGGCAGGGGGAGAAACAACTTCAGAGGCAGAGAAAGAAGTTCTTCAAGAGGAGGACGAGGCAGAAGTCCTGCAAATGTCGGTGGCAAAGGAGATAACCAGAACCCAAGTCAGCCAAGTGGCCAGAGGTTTGATAAATCAAAAATTCAATGTCATTACTGTAAGAAGTTTGGTCATTATGCATATGAATGCAGGAAGAAGCAATATGACCAAGGAAGGCAAAGCCCAAGTCAGTCGACCAACACCAACACTTCGACAAGTGCAATGTTAATGGCATCGACATCTCCACTTGAATGCAATGCTGTTCAAGAAAGTCCACATGACATATGGTACTTAGACTCAGGATGTAGCAACCATATGACTGGTAATTTAAATCTATTTTCCAGTCTAGACACTTCAGTTAAAACTGATGTTACACTTGGAAACAATGTCCAAGTTACTGTCTTAGGAGAAGGCACTGTTGATATTCTAACCAAACAGGCGGAGAGTAAGTATATCCCTGATATCTATCATGTCGAAGGTCTGAAACATAATTTGTTAAGCATTGGACAGTTTTTACAAAAGGGCTACAGAGTCTACATGGAAGATGAACACCGTGTGATCAAAGACAAACGTCAAAGCGACCAGCTGATAGCAAAAGTGCCAATGAAAAGAAACCGCTTGTTTCCATTGAAGATAGTTCCCGACATAAAAGGGAAGACAAAGACAGGAGCTGCATTCAAGGCAGAAAGTGAAGAAACAGTCGAGCTCCTTGACAAGAGAAAAAATTGCAGCGCTAATTTGCAAGCTACATTTTAGACAGAATTTCAGGATGAATCCTAGTTGTGGCATTTCAGATTTGGACATCTGAATTTTGGTAGCTGAAGCTACTGCACACAAAGAATATGGTGAAGGGATTACCATTGATCGACAGACCAGAGAGGATTTGTGAAGGCTGCATTTTTGGCAAGCAGCACAGAGCGACATTTCCAGTCGGAAAGTCCTATAGAGCATGCACACCACTTGAAATTGTGCACTCTCACATATGTGGTCCAATGCAGACATCATCTATTGGTGGCTGCAAGTATTTTCTAACCTTTATTGATGACTACTCAAGAAAGACATGGGTATATTTTTTGAAACATAAATCTGATGCATTTGGTTATTTTCAACAATTCAAGGCACTCGTAGAGAACCAAGGTGGTCACCGCATCAAGATCTTAAGGACCGACAGAGGAGGTGAATATGTTTCAAATGAATTTCTAAATTTTTGCAAGACCCATGGTATACAGAAGCAATTTACTGCACAGTATACACCTCAGCAGAACGGTATAGCTGAAAGATAGAACAGAACCATCATGGAGATGGCACACAGCATGTTGGAAGCCAAGCATTTGCCAGATGAGTATTGGGGTGAAGCAGTTGCAACTGCCATTTACATTATGAACCGATGTCCGACAAAGAGTGTGAAGAACAAAGTTCCCCAAGAAGCATGGACATGTATGAATCATAGTGTTTCCCATTTAAAAGTTTTTTGTTGTGTTGCATATGCTCATATTCCAGATGAGCTGAGAAGGAAGCTAGACAAGAAGGGACAGAAATGTATTTTTGTTGGCTATTCAGAAGACACAAAAGCATACAAGTTGTATGACCCCGTCACAAGGAAAGTGATTATCAGTCGGGATGTTCAATTTGTTGAGAATGAATCATGGGATGGAACCGTCGACATAAATGTCAAGATTCTGTCGACCGTCGACAATGATGATATGGAAGAGGAAGTGGTTCAAACACCACATGTAAGTCAACCGGTCGGAGTACCGTCGACTCCCATGACACCAAGACATGGTTCAACACAAGGACCAAGGACCAGCTAAAGTTTGTGCAATGCTCGACAGAAATACTGGTGTGAGAGAAGGTCCAGCAACTAGGGATGGCGCTATTGTCACCACTTCAATCCCATGATCGATCCCGTACTGAAGAGCTGCTTGCTCTGCTAAGGTCTTAGCTACATAATACATCTGCCCTAAATATACAGGAATCTCATTACTTCATCTTTTTACTGATACAATAATCTCATTACTTCAAATTTCTATAGATACAGGATGTTTTGATAGTTGTGGAGCTTATTCCCAGACTCTACACAGATAGATGTATCTACATTATGTGTCATATGAATAAAAAAAGGCCTGTTATGTCAATATAACTGCTAATTCTTGATAGTAACAACAAAACTTTACCCAGAAAAGGGGCTTTTCACGCCTGATAAGATCCACGTTGGTCCAATAGGATTCATCAAACGAAGTCCCTGCCCTTGTCTTTCAGTGAAGACGCTGCAGTTATGGAGTAAGTGTAAATGACACGCCTGACGGATTTTCCCTTTGTGCAAGCCCTCAGAACCTCAAGAGTCCCATTAACAGTAGCTTGGATAAAACCAGTCTGGAGCCAAGAAGGGAAAAAAAAATGTAAAACCCATAATATTATAACAATAACAAGACTGGTTGGGAAAGCCTAAATAATTATTTACCTCTGAATCTTTGATGTAATCCATGGGAGAGGCCATGTGAACTACGAAGTCACAACCATGAACGGCAGAATCGAAACTGCCCGGTTCATTGATGTCAGCTTTGAAGAGCGTAAGCCTCTCTTTGGCTCCCGGGAGGGACAAAATATGGCCAGTTTTGCTCTCGTTTACAGCAGAATCACTGAGAGTGAGATTTCTTATGAAGCAAACTAGCTACTGGTAATGGTAAGGATCATTATGTTGAACAACCAATCAGTAAAAAAAAATAAGCTAAGACAACAATACCAAACCTAGATCTGTGAATGTGGCGTTAACATAGTATCCCTTGAGCAGAAGATCTCTGATAAGCCAGGAGGCGATGTACCCTCCTCCACCTGTGACACAAACTCTGCGGTTTCCTGTGTCCTCGTCCACGATCTCAATCACCTCTTTATTACTCTTTAACTATTTATCTCAATCACGTGCCTAAGATATTATATATGTCTTGAGTTGTTAACTATTTACCTCTTTAATAGTCTTTAACTATTTATCACAATCACGACGTGCCTAAGATATTATATATGTATTGAGTAATTAACTATTTATATGTCGTGGTCTTTCAAACAAGGTAAAGAGTAAGCATATTGTTATTTGTTTGTCAATTAAATTTATATTCATCATCAAAATCAAAATAAACATATAAACATTATCATTGCAAAAAAAATGTTTAGAATGGCTCATTTACTAGAGTTTCTGCTACAGAGTATTCATGCAACCCTAGCTCCAAGCGAATCCAATATTAAGTGATGCAATATATGGATTAATGCCTGTTCACGACTTCATCAACATGAAATCTTCACAGCAATTGTTTCCGATGTCACTAGCAGAGGTCTACGTGTAATATTTATGGTGACTTACTCGGAATAGTTAGCTTTAAAATTTTCTTAGACATACATACATAGATGTCAGCTTCACTTCCAGATTTTGCAATGTCACAGGTCATACTTATTTACCACATTAAATTTGACATGCCAAGTATTTAAATTGAGATGGTACGCTATTCAGCTTGGAGCAGGTTAATTAATGAGGCTGCAGTATTGGTATCAATTGGCATCATGTTTGTTGTAGTTGCATTAAGCATTAATTGATTTACAACAAACTAAATAATTTTTTTTATATATATTAAATTTCCATTACACAATAAATTAATATATTTAACTTAATAAATAAATCAATAAATGGAATTTTGTTTCAACAACTAAAACCTAATTTTAATTTTGTCAACACTTAATTGAAATTTTGTTTCAAGAAAAAGACAAGAATTTATATTTTAGTCAAATGACTTATCAAACACCGGAATAGTATTAGTCATCCACATCAATTCACTTTGATTCAATTGAAGAACAATATATCCTACTTCACCCTATTTCACCCTAGCCTATACCCTACTTCACCCTATATATCCTACTTTACCCTAGCCTACTTCACCCTCAAGGCATGTTCATGGAAATCATTAAGGCTGGCCAGACTGTCCAAGTGATCTTCTTGGCACACAATTGGAATTCAATTTGGCCTTGTTTGGCTTGTTTCAAGGTCTCAATATTTTAGTTGCTTGGGAGAACATCCCCGGCTTATCTTGAGTTCTAAAATCCTTTGATACTACCAAAATATCAAATTGATCAAGTTATATTTATTCAAATGTCAACACAATTTGCCAAAAAAAAAAAACAATGTCATCCCCTTTGATTGGTTACCACGTGGGCTCCATGTGAGTTGGCTCTTGCACATATTTATTCAAATGTGAACACAATTTGCAAAAAAAAATCAGTGTCATCCCCTTTGATTGGTCACTAGGTGGGCTCCATGTGGGTCTTGCACACAATGTAAAAACATTTATGGTGTCTTTTATAAATATCCCATGATTGTACTATGTAGTTCTTCAAATAGTATTTCAATTGAACTCATTTTCCCAATTTCAAGTTAGCTCAAATTTACTCAAGATGGACATAACATAATATTTCCTTGAGAGTAGTGTCTAAAATGGGCCAAATTAGATAAGACTAGGGTCAATTTTTTCCAAACCATAATTTTTCTTTGAGAGTAGTGTCTAAAATGGGAAAAAATAGATTAGTTTAGGGTTTATTTTTTCCAAATTAAGAGAGACCCATTTGAGCTACAACCTGGTATACCTATAGAAACAACAAAAAAAACTTCATTTTTATTCAAACTTTTGTTCTTGCGCATACCTAACAACAACAAAAATGTTCATTTTTATTCAAATTGTTTTCTTGCACTCAAAATTTCCCAACAATGATCATTTTATGGAATGAATCCCATCGTGTTCACTTGCATCTTATCATTTTATGGAATGAATCCCATAATGTTCACTACCATCTTAAGGTTGGATGACTCTTTAATGAGCTAAGCTTCAATCACAATATTCTTCCACACCTCACATAAGAACAACTCCATCCTTATTTATAGCTAGCTAAGAAAAGAACCATCATAACAACCACCTAACTACCTAGTGGACTTTCTTTTATAAGACCACACTACGTTTTTTCAATAATACAACCATAGTGAACCTTAATAAACAATAACGAACATACTAGACCTAGTCCACCTTAAAATCAATTGTATCCACTATTATTAGTCTAATGGACCTTTTAGCCCCCCATTACAACCCTAGGGAGGATCATGATACTTCACCACATTTTGAAAAGTATTTCCCTGAACGCTTGTTGTGAGGCTTACAACCATAAACTAGGCCCCCATGGACGAGTGTTGAACACAATGTTGAAGTAATCCACGGTTACCAGGGTCCCATGTACAAGTGCTATCAATCATGTTGTAGTCCAAGAAGCTCCATCATAAACTTGGGCCCCATGTATGAGTCCAAGAAGCTCCATATAAACTTGGGTCCCATGTATGAGTATTGACTTCTATACTAAAAATAACTATTGTTCCATGCGCAAATACCAAGTACAATGATAAAGTAGTAAAGGAACTCATCCATGAACTTAGTTCCCATGATTAAGAGTTGAAGTTGACTCCATGCTAAAGAAACATGATCTCAATACCTAGTTGAGAAGGGTGCTACAAATTCCTAACACATGATCTCGATACCTAGTTGAGAATGGTGCTTCAAATGACTAACATGGCCATGTGCATCCAAATATATAGATTGAACCATATCAAAAAGATTGGTTGAGAATGGTGCTTCAAATGTCTAGCACGTGATCTCAATACCTAGTTGAGAATGATGCTTCAAATGCCTAACATGGTCATGTGGATCCAAATATATAGATCCAACCATATCAAAAAGATTAAATTCATCATCCTCTTTCTAATATCTAAGGAGAGTTAGATATCAAAGAGAGAGAGGCATGGCGTAATAGAATACAAGAGTTCTTACCTCTGGGATTTGATCTTGTTCAACCATGGTGTTACTGTTGTGAGTGAAAGGACATAAATATATATACATGCGATAATAAACTAATAAGAATTCACATCGAAACAATGAGTTTTCTGATATCTCAAGCCCTTCCTCTATTTTTATTCCATGCCTTCAGGCTGGAAGGGACTCTTGTAATCGGCTTGTAGTCGTTTCAATTAATCTGCACGAAAACCAAAACACATTTCAAATATTTATCCTAAGTTTGTTATTCTAAACCTTTTGTTTAACCAATCAATCCTTTTTTTAACCAATCAATGTGCAAGTACTCTTTTCTCCACCAATTGACCATTGCATACTCTTATTTGGACTCATATCGAGGCAAGGTAGCGTTATCACCATAGCTCTACTTAGGTCAATAAGCAAGCAATCTAGTCAGATTTGTAAATTCAAGTAATGTTATGTATTATTTATCGTTAGGATTGACATTCAATTTTAGACATTATCAAGAAGGAAATTATTACGACTATCCCGACGAGCAAGGAGCAAACGCAATTTTGTTTTATTGCACCACCCTCCTTATGCTACCACCACCCCACTGCTCGATCTCTTATTATTCTTAAGAGACCTAATAATAAAGTTAATTTTCATTAGTTTTTTGTTCAATCCTTGCACTGGTCTAGTCTATTTTCTTCAGGTCGATGAGCTACTGTAATTTCTTCCTGCACCATGAAAACACCAACAAATTTAAGGTGAGTATCGTTGTTCTTATTAACTTGTTTTGAATGTAAGTAGTAGTTATAGAAATTATTGTTGCCCACAAGCTTCATTGTTGACTCGATGCATCATTCAGTTAGACTTCTAAGACTACATATGAATAAAAAATCCTTGGATAGACTACAAATGAATTAGAATCAATAGAGTACAAATGAATTAGAAATAACAACATTACCTACATGCATGCTATTATCATCAGAACAATTATTCACCATGGACATCGTTGCAACTCTAATAACGTTTTACACTTCATTATACCTTGATCCTTGTTAGTTGATGGAGGAAATCTTCTTCTTGGATTAAATTGATTCTTTACTAAAAGATTCTTGCTCATGAGATGAGTATTCCAATACTTTTATATTTCATTATCTTTTCTTCTTGCTCCAGTGAGATGAGTACTCCAATACTTGTCAATGTAACACACCAAATTTTTTTTAAAGACTTTAAACTATTATTTTTGAGACTTTGACCAAGTAAAGTAAAAAAATATGTGTAAATGAATTATTAGTTATCTCATAAATTTTTAAAAAATGAAGTAGTCATTGAAGATTGTTTGCTGACCCACAAGTAGAGATGACAAGTGTCAAAAGAAGAGCCCAAGTGGCAAAACTGCCGAGTAAAATCTCAAGAGATGCAGGAGGTATCCTCCCTAAAATCAGGTCAAGACTCATTGTGGAGTAATTATGAATAGGTGGCTCATAAATGACCAAAATCCTAGGCAAACTACTACACGTATGGAATCCACCGATGGAGAAATAGGCTTATGATGGAAGGGGAAATTATCTAGCTTATGCAAAGATGGAGTGAGCATTGATCAGTCTCTGTCATTATGGTTCAACAAATAGGATTGGGGGTTCTAGAGAAATTGATTTGGCTACTTTGAAAGTTGGTTAGGACGAAAAACAACTTCAATTTTGCTTTTCCCATCATTGGTGACAGAGACAACAAACAATGACGATAATCTGTTTGATATTATATTATCAGTATAATTTCTTTTTGAACCAGAATCATATCAATGGAACAATGCAAAATATCTATCTTTTATTAATAAACTATTATTACAGTCCATTAAATATTAATCTGAACCAAATACATAATCAACAACCACTTATAAAGTGATAAAATGCATCCAACATTCAATTTGTTGGATCAAAACAGTAAAAAACAAACCCTGACAAGAATAGCATCGAAGTAGCACTAGATCTACTTTCTTTTAGAGGATTTTAGATGTATCTTAAGTACAAGGTCGAAACGCCTCTTCTCATTATCCCAATCCATAAAAACCGTGTTATCCAATGATTAAAATACGCAATTGGGAGGTTTGTTCACCATAGCTGGAAATCCACGCTGGCTCTCTACCTAGGTTTGCAAAAGAGAAAGAGTTAGGGTTAAAAAATAGAAAGCAGAGTGAAATGATATTTCAAGATAAAATTTTAGAGTTTTTACTTACCAGAAATAGAGTAGTGAAATGCGTAGAAAGAAGTATCATTTTTGCCTTCGTTCGCCTTCATACTTTAACTCAAACATGGATCCAAACTATTACCACGTTAAAAGTTATGTAATAACGTATGGATAATATTTTTTCTTAACTTAAGAATCATATCATGTTTAAATACATTAGAATGTGTTCTGAAAGAGATATTTTGCCACAATCTAAGGCTAAGGTCCATTCCTTAGGCCTTAACCGTAAAAGCTTGTTAAACATAGGCTATAACCTGCAACCGAAGCTTGCTTGAGAACTTTTTATAACGATATTCCTTTACGTAGTCATTTTGTTCCAAGTAGTAAATCTACACATGCTGACATTATTTTGATAGATTATTTCAGGCAATTACGATTGGCGTTCTTTCGTCTTGCTTTTACAAGTCAATAAAGAAATATGAAATAAAATAAAAAAATTTATTTTGGTATTTTGGGTAGTGACATCAAGATTTGAAAATAGTTTACTATCCACTAAAGTTACCCTTCATTAGACTTGTTGGTTTTGGGTGAGAATCTGGAGTGATTACTAATGGCATAATGGCATCTTGTGGAGAATCTACAGTAGGTAATGGTATATTGTCGACGTTTCGATCCATTCTTGGCTCATCTTCAAGACATTAACGATGCCTGAGATGATCAATGAATCTCACTTCATATAAATATGGATCCGTCATAGGAAGCCGATGGCTAGGATTTTTAATTTTAGTGAATTTTTATTTTGAGTTAATTTAATTTTACAAAGGTTTTTTAACATGCTTTTTTATAATTATAAAATTTTAAATTTTTTAATTTTTATTGAAGGTTATATAATATTTTTTATTAGTTTAATTTAATTTTGATTTTTGTTATAAAGCGTTTTTAATTTTAATGTCATACAATGTTTTTTTTTTTAATTTAATTTTAAAAATGTTTATATAAAGATATTAATGAATTTTTTTTTAATATCAAATTTAAAAAAATTTTAATTTATATTAAAATCATTTAATGTTATTATAAAGTTTTTTTAAGAAAGTTATTGAAAAGTTATTATATTTATATTAACTTTTTAATTTATCCAATTTCAGATTTTACTAATTTATAATTAAATGTTTTTTAATTGTTATGTAATTGATGTTTTTTAGAGTTATAATTTTTATAAGTCTAAGTTATTGAAAGGTTACTATGGTTGTATTAACTTTTTAATTTATTCAATTTAATTTTTTTATTAATTTATAATTAAATGGTTTTAAAAAAATTGTTATGTAATTGATATTTTTTAGAGTTATAATTTTTTATAAACCTAAGTTAAGTTTTTGATATTTTAAGTTAGGTGTTTAATATTGTTTTATTAAAAAAAAATTATTTTTTTATTTAATTAAAGTTATTTTAAAAAATATTTAAATTTTAATAAACAAAATTTAATTAAAGGTTGAAACTAAATATTCAATTAACTTTTAATTTAATTTTTTAATTTTTGTTCATAGACTTGTTGTCCAGGAGGTGATGTAGTCTTTGTGATCTGGGCATGCATATCCTCTACTCGAGCATGGTTCCTCTAACCTACCATAATAATTGATATTTCTAAGTTTACAAACACGAATCTAGCAAGAATCAATTAGAAATTTTCCAATACTAGATCTCCCAAAAACTACAAGCTTCTAATACTTTGTTTTCGTGCCTTGTATCCAGTGATGGAATTTGATGAGCAAAATACCCATCATGGAGCATTTTGATCCTCAAATACGGTTTAAATTTTTTGTTAACCGTCATTCATGAAGAATAATAAAAAATTTAAAACCTAATTTTGAAGGGCAATAAAATTTATGTCATTATATTATTGTTATTTTTTTATATTACTAATAACATTAATATATTTATCTTACATAAAACTATACTTTTTAAGTCCTAAAGTTCCAAGTTCCAAACCATACATTCATTAAAAATTAGAAACATCTATTAAATTAGAATAAAATTTAATAAAGTTGCCATAAAATTTATAAACCTTTTTGTATTAATGTTATTTTTTTATATTACAAGTAGCATTAATATATTTATATTATATAAAACTATACTTTCTAAGTTCCAAGTTCCAAACCATACATTCATTAAAAATTAGAAACATCTATTTAATTAGAATTATCTTTCTATCTGCAACTTCCATTGATTTTTCCTTGAAAACATAAAAACCCATTTAACTCAATGATTTTTGCATTTTTTTTCATTATTACAATGATCATACACTCTACAATTTCACTGCTCAATGCTCATTCATTACATTAAACTTTGAAGGTGTAACTCACGAGTTAGAGGGCCTTGGAAACATAGTTTGATAGTTATTTAAATTATGATAGGTAATGCACTATATTTTGGCATTATATTTAATGATTTGTTTAGATTTAGAGATTTTCTTGAAATCTGTAATTTTGAAGAATTGTTATAAAGTATGTTGTATTTTTTAATAATTTTAAACAAGATCAATCATGTGTGTGTAGCTTTTGTATCTAGTGATTTATTTAATTATATAGATTCAGATTCAAATAATATTGATTATTTTTCCAAAACTCTCATTGAAATTGAAATAAACATCTCTTATGTTTCTCTCATAGTTTCATTTTAGTGAGAGATTTAAAATTTTAATGAAGGCAAGTATTAAATAAAGGCATTAAGAGACAAAAAAATACATAGCTATATTTTATCTCTATAAATCAATTCTTATTTTATTATGTATTTTTTTATATAATAAAAAAATCTTTACATCATTTGGTGTGATTTATTAAAGGTAAAATTGAAAAAAAAAGAAGCATATACAGCTATATAAAATACTATACAATATAAAATACTATACAGCTATTGAAAACACTATCATAAGGAAACCTTACATGGCCAGGTTTGCCATGTGCAATAAAATCAAATTAGTCCTATCTCACTACGTCCTTACCTGTCTATTCATCTAACTTCCATGCCGGCAGTAAAGATAGAAAAGCCAGATTATATTTTTTTTCTTATGTCAAGTGGCTATGCACATCAAGTTCTTGGTACAATTATGAACTATCAAAAAGCACAAATTGTTCTGCGCTTTTTCCCTACAGTTACTGCTTGTAAGATATTGCAGGCGGGATTACAAAGCTAGTATACTCATCATAAATACCGCCAAAGTAAGATCCCTCAGAATCACCACCATCAACAACAGTCTTGAATGATGTTTAAACCAGTGGCTCTCGTAGTCATAGCGTTGGTTGACACGTAGCTGCATGAAACAAGTGAGGCATGTGGCACGTTTATAGCTCCCATGCAACGACCCACATGGCCAAGCCTACACACACCACTTGCGACGTCCCATAGTTTTAGGTGTTGGTGTATTCATTTAATGAAACTTTTATTTCATTGTACACAACTTTTAAAAAAAATGTCCTTGTTATGGTCTTTCAAATAGCGTCAAACTAGAATCCATAATTATATGTTGTGATAAGTGATCAATGTAACATACCCCAATATCGTGAGCTGGTCGTTTGGTGGAAAAAAAAAATTCCAATTAATAAATTATTTACAAGATGACCATCTATAAACAATATCCATAAATGCTTCACGGGATATGCTAAATCAATTTTTATTTAGTTAAACATATAAATTAATATAAGCACCGAACAACATTTGTTAACTTCTATAAAAACCTTTCGTACCTTCATGCCTCTTCATGCCTTATCACAGAACCAATTATTTTGAATAACAATAAGAGAATCTTAGTCATAACATATTAAGACTTTCTGGAGCTCCCGCAGCATACGACTATTCTCTTAGTGACCATACAATAAAGATTTCGTGTAAAAAAGGAGATGCTCTACATTCCGAGTTACATACACATTCAATCTTGATGTGACGGATAGGTTCATTTGTCAACTATGCTAAATCAAGCAGGTTGAGACTAGCCATGTATGGTAGACTATAACCGAGATTGGATCAGGAAGATCCAACAATGGTGTCAATGCCAACAGAAATGTAGTTCCAATGGGAAAATAGGGGTGGTTAAGGCTGACTTTGGAAAAAAGGATTAGTCATTGGGATGGTATGAATATTTGGAATGGAAGTCGAAGGGCCAATGCCCCCATGCATAAATAGAAGTATGGTAGGAACCATGGTGGCTAGAGTGGGGCCACCACTAGTGGGTAGCGTACTAGCGACAGTGTGCACGGTGGAAAGGGGCCCACTAGGACCAGGACCTATAGGTCCAGCAGAAGGGATACCCGAAATGATGGGTGAAACGTTCAACAGACAAAAGCCCACTATCAATCATCCCCCATAGCCATAGGGCTAGATGGGGTTAGGAGGTGCACTATCCATAGGGCTAGATGGGGTGGTGAATAAGGTAGGTTCAAATTTATAAGAATCAGAATCAGAATCAGAGGAGCTATATGGCTCTGAAGGGGGTGAATAACATTGAATATGGATCTAAGGGTGATGGTTCAATGAACTGAACTGAGGGGTGTGCCCCCTATGTCTATCGAGTAGTGTGGTGGATAAATGGTGACGTGGTGGTGTTTTTTGCAATGGAGGTAGGCATAAGAGTGTCAAACGTAGGATCAAAAATCCAACAACAACCGAGTGTTTATAAGGAGAGTGTACAAATGGTGGCTCACATACCGAAAATAAATCTCTAAAACCGTACTGCAAATAGCATGTTACATCAGGGGAGTCTACAACAAAGTGGCCAAAAAGCCAACAAGGAGCACTACCTAGACATAAAATAACATACTAATCTATGGGCTATAAGTGCAAGCAAACTCCTAGCGACAAGCTGGAGGCCCCTCACAAATTGTATCCTCTGCAGGGTGATGAAATCCCTGTCAAACAATACGAAATGGAAGAACAATAGGCTAAGAGAATCCCATTATCGAGAGGGACCTTGGGTACAAGAGACCAATATAGAATAGAAATTAGGATATCTTAGTCATGACATGTCTGGAGTGGTTTACTGGTACTTCAACCTTTTGTCCCTTGGCACCTAGTATACTCTGTCATGCACGAGGAGGACTATGAAGGGTTAGCCTTTGATACAGAATGGGGTGCATTATTCCACCCTGACTTCCGAAACCCCTTCATTGTGGCTTACTATCGTAGAGTGGAGGGCCCTCTAAAACATCGGTCGTGACCGTGTCAACAAGTACTAGGGTATTTTGGTACCCTAATGGAAAAAAACTATGTCTTATATGTAAGTGACAAAGGGGTGTTATTTTCCATGCCTATCCCCAATGTTCTGACTTAACTACAAGATTTTTTTGGTCCTCAAACGAGGTTACAATGTTGGTTGAGCTAAGTTAATTTTTTAGGCTAGCTTGGGGTCATGAACCAAGTGTTTTTATTTAGGGTGTGAGATGTGTTCCCAAGTGATGTGTATAAACCCTTGAGATCTCACATACAAGACACAAATGCAGATAAATAATAGTAAATGACAGTAAATATCATGCAAAATAACTAATTCTTCCAAAAAATAAAATGTACACAAATAAATGAGTGCATAAGGAACTAATCGGGTTGTAGGAAACACACAGGGGTTCTCAACTACCAAGCTCGACTAAATCGGCTAACATATAAGGAAAATAGGACCACAAATAAAACCAGGGGGTTGTAATGCATCAGATCTGGACAAAAACATGTTGAGAAGGGGTACAACATAGACATGGGATCTCCAAAAAGGGTCTCAAACCTCGAAAAGGATTGAAAATATGTAGGTCCCACCTTTTGGCACAACAGGTGTGATTGGGGCCGCACAAAACTGTAAAATAGACGCGATCAGGACAAAATCAGTGAAAAAATTGGGTTGCACAAAACAAGGTTTTATGCACGGCAGGTCACATAAAACTAGCTCACAATAGATATCAAGGTCACTTAGAGAGTCGGGACAAGTGCGATCTAGAGTTATGCTCTAGATCGCACTTATCAGTGAAGAAGGAATGACCTAGGTTGTGCTTATCAAGAAAAAAGGTGTGACCCGGTCACAGCTTTCTTTCGGATAAGTGTGATGCGACCGTAAGTGAGTATTTTTTCATAAAAGGATATTGGCTTGGGCCAGGGGGGAAGGCACTGAGGAAATAATGGTTCGGATCTGCCGCGAAGGGGTTAGATATATGACAACTAAAGGTGCCCAAGTATAACAAACCAGTAGAAACACATACAAAAACAAATATATGAAAGGATCGACTGAGTGGAAATGTCAAAACTGTAGTGGGGATTTCTCCCCTACTATGTGAAAAATAACCTACCCTAGAATAGTTGGATAATAAGGTAGAGTTCATGGTGCAAAGTGTCTTTCAACCTCGACTTTCAATAACCAAATAACAATGAAAAGTGACAATAATATAAATGTTTTTATGATTTTCATTTATCTTTTATCTAACTAACAAAAAGCAACAACTATATGCATACCTTTTTGCAAAGTGGGCCACTGCAGCCGTCTGAGGAAATGGTCTGTCGACTCCATGGTTTGTTTCTCTAGTCATCTTCATTAATGGCTGTCAAATAGGGGGAATGGATCCAAATGGGTATGGATTAATCTAATCATACACCATGGGAAATGATATGGAAAAATATGGGGAAAATGGTGAAAAGTAATGTCATGTAGTGTGTTGGCCACGAGTTCTAGAATCAAGGAATGTAACATTTGGGGGAGATCTTCACAATGTATTTATAGGATGATTCAAGGATTTTTTGACCCATGGTATTTTATTGTGCATAGTATTTGTCCATGGTTTTTGACCCATCCTCAATTTAGGGTTTTTTGGTCCTTTTTTGAGAGAGTGGGGATAAGTCACAATAAACGTTCAACTTCCCTTCATTTATGGGGGAAGGAATAATAATGTTTTGGACCATATTTGCTAGAATTCTAGTTGTGAAGGTTAAAATGGAGGAAATAATGGTGGGATAATGATGTATAATTACAGTTTGGACCGTAGAGATGATGATGTCATCATCACTTTTTTTCAGGTATTTCTTGTTTTTGGGGTAGCGGGGTCCATCAAAAGTATGCCGAGTGGATACTCGTTGGATGCGAAATTTAATTTTGCATCCAACGAGCTATCCTGATCGAAATTTGAGTAAAAAAACAGGGAGATATGTCGAAAATACAAACAAAAAAGGTAGTTTTTTTTATGATACCTATCCCTAAATTTATCTTAAAAAAATCTTTAAAACCTATACATTATTTCAAATTTAAAGCAGTTTCATTGGCTAACACATGATGACATGGAATTTGAATTAAAGTTAAAAGGCCCATTTTGAGTTGAAATTTCCTCTAATGACTGATTTTTGGTGTGCTCCTTGCTATATCTTCCAATGTAGTAGATTCTTGAATTGTGTGCACATTATTAATAATTTTCCTCACTACATGACAATCTTTAAAGTAATGTGGTTCACCACATTTCCAGCATTTTAATGGTTGCCTTTGTTCAGTACTTTTATTAAAAGCAGTGGGTATTTCCCTTTCTTTTATTGCTATAGGATTCTATTGTTTATAATTTTAAAATTATTCTCTTTCCTATCCCCAATAATTATTTCCATAATTCTTATAGAACTTAGTACCTTTCTTTTTTTGTTTTAAATTTCCACGTCTTTTAATTTTCCAATTAGGTATGTTCTCTCGTTTGCTTTTATTTTGATCGTAGTAGAAATTTGTTTTTCTCATGGCCTCTTCTAGAGTTTTCGGATTATTATATTTGATTATCTCTTTAAACATAAGAGGTAAACATCTAAGGAAATGCTGACTTTTTTGTTTTTCATTAATAATGTAAGGCACATAACGTAATAAAATTAAAAATTTGCTGCAAAGTTCCTTCATAGTCATTGCACCTCATGGCAATTCATGGAATTCTTTAGCTTTTTCCTCATAATATTGTTCTAATAAATATTTCATTTAAAATTTTTCTTAAAATTTTTCCAAGTTACATAACATTCTTCAATTCCTTTTACGTTTTTTATATCTTTCCACCGGATATCAATCTTTCCTATCAAATTATACATTTTCATTTTCGCTTTAAGTTCGTCGGAATAATTATAAATCTCGGAGTATTTTTTCATCCCAGATATCCAAGTTTTTGTTTCTTCTCCTTTTTCGATTTATCCATTGAACATAGGAGGTTTGATCTTTTTAAACTCACTGAAAATATCTTCATATGATTTGTATTTTCTGTTGATTACTATCGCTGCTTTCACTGAATTTTTTATATTTTTCCTTACTATGTTTAGTTGATTCTTCACTTGAAGATCCAGTCTCATGATTACAAAATTCTAGTTTTATTATTTTACGTTTTAGGTGTAGTTCTTTCCATATTTAATTCGGGCCCTTTATTATTTTATTTTTCATTACTATGTAGTTTAGTTAGCCGAACATTATTTAATTCTTTATGTTCTTTTAAAATGCATTCATTGTCTTCCTTAACTCGTTTCAATTGTGCCTTTAAATATTTTATTGTTTGTAGGATTTTAGATGGGTTATCATTCCTACTTTCATCCATATTCACCTATATTTCACTGTCTCTACATAACCTTCCTCATTTTTTTTTGGATCTATAGGATGCGATTCTCCTTCAGTAGACATTTTCACATCTGCCATAATTCTTGCAAAATCTAGGTTATTATTCTCTTCATGTTTGCAAGAGAGAAACTATAACAATAGAATTAGTTTTCTAGTTTATATCAGTTTGAGTATGGGAATTTTTAGGCCAAGTGTTGTAACCATGCTCGGATACCATTCTATCACAAACCTATAGATTACATCATACAAATTTTAAAAAAATTTAAAAATTTATAATTTATATATTTATTCGTCGAAAATTATTTTCTTAGTCATAAGATCATTTTTACTTGTTTGCATGGATAAATTTAAATAGAATTCTTACTTATTTGATAATAGGTATTTTCATCCATCCAACGTTGACTCTAACTATGACGACAATCGGGTTTGCATCCCTCGCCAAGGTGATATGTCAACGAAATAATTGGTATTGTTTACCAAGGATTAAATCCTAGAATTTGGACTTTCGTCCCAAGCCACATGCTGCTTAGACATATGCTTAGGTATTATACTAAGGTTTTTAACTTGCATAAGGTGTTGGAAAAGGGGTGCAAGCCCCATGACTTTACAAATGATGTGGGAATATATTACAAGGTATGACTATGTTTTAATATTTATGCCAAGGTTTGGCATGTGGCCACGAGAATCACAAGGTGAAGGCCAGCTTGCGAGGAAGGAAGTTTTAATGAATTTTTAATGAGGCTTTAATTGTTGTCATAATCCTTGGTTGCGAGTTGACAGCTCAACTAGGCATAGTTAAATAGTTTGGTTTCCCTGCATACTTTTCGTGTAAATAATTGATCTTGGCCCTCCATCTGTACCTTTCCCAATCCTTATCATTGGAAATGTCTTTTAGTATTATATTTGTTAAGATTGCATATGCTTAGCTAGATATCGTTAGTGTTTAATCCAAATTCACAACAGTAGCATACGTGGAATCATTGAAAGAAACACAATCACAAGACTGACACAAATTTATCCCGAGAAGCCCTCAAGGGGAAAAAAACCCAACAAAACTTCCTTTATATAGATGTATAAGAAATCCCAAAACATGCGATTGTTCTCCTTGTTGGTATGTCTCTCTCTCTCCCTCTTACGCACTATACACAATTGAGTGTGTGTGTTCAAATGAGGAACATAGCTCCTCTATTTATACTCTTTCTGTCACATGACCTTTAAACTAATAAGTCGACCCCACTAAACTTGTTGGGGAGACTTCACCTAGGAAGACTCAAAATAGTATTATATTATATTCATTAGGGTACTATTGACCCGACTTACAATGGAGGTTATACGTCATGACTCTATGATGACCAAAAAATATAGTAACATTCTGACAAAGGAATAAGACGTCTCCCTTGGGGTACATCAGTAAAATGCATTTAGAATATATTTGAACTTACAATATTTCAACACTCCCCCTTAACGAGAAGGGTTTTTTACTGACAACAACATCATTAACTATAGGAGTAACAAAAGAGAACATCTTTAGCAATATCAAGGTAATACATATATACGTCATAGGAAGTATTCAACAATCATCAACAACTAAAATAGTTATTGGAATATCTTCAGTACTGGAACATCATCTTCTACAACGCTGAGTATTCATCTTCTGTAGCACTCGATCACTTGATCCTATGCAGCAACACTTCGATATTTCAATACCTTGTAGCAGCACTTCAATCTTCTTTATTCTTTACATCAGCATTTTGATCTTCTCGATCCTTTGAAGCAACACTTCGATATTCTTGATCCTTTGCAATAGCACTTCAATCTTCTCGATCCTTTGCAGCAACACTTTGATCTTCTCGATCCTTTGTCGCAACACTACCTATAGTACACATAATCTCTTTGCAGGATGATCAATCCCTATCACTTTAGGACATAGGTCCAAGTATGATGCAATCCTCATCAGCTTACTCCTCCTTAACGAGGAGGGTCCATAGCATCATCCAGTTGGTTTTCCATAAGTAAATGCATGACCACATCGTTTGCAACTGAATGTAGATATCGTTCACAAATGAATACAATAACTATCGTCCACAACTTAATGCAAGAATCATCATAGACCATCCTCATCCTATTAGACCTAGGACCACTCCCAAGCGAGTGTTATTTTCTATGGCATATACAAGTGAATGTAGGAACACTCTCCATGCGAGAGTATCATCTGCAATTGAATACAGATCTCATCCACAAATGAATGCAGGACCTGTCGTCTACAACTAAGTGCATGACTCATCGTAGACCATTTTCATCTTGTTAAATCTAGGACCACTACCAAGCGAGTGTTATTTTCTATGAAATCAACAGGTGAATGTAGGAACACTCCCCATGTGAGAGTATCGTCTGTAAGACCATCCTCAACTAGTAAGGGCTAGGACCACTCCCATTAAGAGATTGTTATTGTCTGTAATACCATCCTCAAAATAGGATTTTATCGTTGACAAGTCAATGTTGGACCTCATCATCATATGCAGGCACACTTGGACTCTTTTTTACTGGAACATCATTGCCATTCCATCATCAATGAAAGCCTCATCATCACTCCCCCTTTTCGGGGAGGTTCATGTCATCAACCTGCTCCCCCTTTTTTAGGAGGGTTTGTATCATCATCGTTCCTTCTTGTAAGAAAGGTCCGTAACATCAACATCACTATTTATCCTTATGAGGAAAGTGTTTTCGGACTACACCAAGATTTTCACTGAAGTATTCAAACTTTACTCCAGATAGAGGCTTGGTCAGCACATCAACAACTTTCTCATCGATACTCACATACTGGATTTTTATAGATCCCTCTTGTACTATATCCCTTATGTAAAAAATATCGAATTTCTATGTGTTTTGATTTATTATGGAACATGGGATTCTCTGTCATATTTATATAACTCTGGTTTTCACATAGAATAATTGTGTTATCCAACTCCATTTCAAATAGACCTAACATTAGCTTCCAAAGCCATATGGATTCACAACTAGCGAAGCAAGCTGCTATGTACTCGAATTTAGCCATGCTGAGAGAAATACTGGACTGTTTCTTGCTAAACCATGAGACCATGGAAGATCCCAAATAGTGTCATCCACCTGAGGTGCTATTTCTGTCTACGACACTTCCTGCCCAATCTGAATCCGTATATCCATACAATTTGTAGCCATGATCTCTATCATAGTAAAGTCCAACGTCTATCGTACCTTTTAGGTACCTCATCACATGCTTTGCATCTATCAGGTGAACACATGTAGGTTTTACTACATAATGACTCAGGGTGTTCACAAAAAAACATATATATGGCTTAGTATTCGTCAAATACATTGACGAACCAATAATTTGTATGTACTGAGTCTATCCTATGTGTTATACACAAGTGATTTTGTGTGTTCAAATGAGGAACACAACTCCTGTATGTATACCCTTTATGTTACTTGACATATAACCTAACAAGTCAGCCCCACTAAACTGACTGGGCCCACTTCACCTAGGAAGACTCAAAATAGTATTATATTATATTCATTAGGGTACTATTGACCCAACTTACAATGGAGGTTATTCCTCATGACTCTATAATGAGAAAATACAATACTAACATCTTGACATAGGAATAAGATATGTCCCTTGGGGTACACCAGTAAAATACATTTAGAATATTCTTCGAAGTTACAATATTTCAACATTATTATTGCATTTACTTGGTCGTAAGGGTTTTTTTTTGTTTACGATGGTGGTTACCAAAGGTCTCACTCAGAAAATCCAAGCTACACAACGGTGCTTCGCTATGACCATGCTTTCCTTCCAACATGTCTACAATTGCTTGCTTGGTTTATTGACAGTTACACGATGTGTTTTAAAGATGTGTAATAGTGTTTTTTAGTAGTGTTTAATGGTGGCTAATGGTTGCTTGGCTTCGATTTCCTCTTCACTGCATCATCTGTATTTTGTTTTCGTGTGGTAAGGTGGGAACCTCGGTGTGTTGCTTTTGATTACTGGCATAAGGGATTCCTAAGCCCGCAAGGGTTTAACAGGTAAGATGTTATTATTTCCCATCTTTAACTCTTTACTTCATTAAGGAAATTCCATAGGCTATAATGGAGCTAACTCAGATTGGGTTTATTTGTGTAGGGAAAAGGAAGGAAAGGAGAGCTAGGAGGAGCAAACCCTCAGCCCTCTGAGAACCTGATGAAGGTAATACCTTTCGGTATGCGTCTAAAGAATAATTTGATTTTCATATTTTAATGAAATATATTAACTTTAAATGTTTTTTTTCGTGGGTGAGGCCAAGGTGCCAACGAATGGTCACCCAAATGTTTGGGATGATCCTAGAATTGTCATTATGACCCGAGCCCTCATTTAAAGGTAACTTTCTCATTAATATGCATAGGTTTAGGTTTGCATTTCTTGTACACAGGGTTACAGTTTTGGTAATGGATTACCTAGATAGCTTACAATATTTTAAAAAAATGTGGATGAAGGTTGGCATAAGGGACATGCAAGAGTGGTGACAGGGTTACCTCCTCTCAAGTTCATCCTTACTTTGTCATGTGGTGGGGAACCATATCCATATACACTGTTTATCAGAATTTTTTTGTAAATTATGTGACTTCATTTTATATTGACGCTAGCAGGTTTTTGTGCATATATACAATGGCACGGATCATTCTATTGTGCACCGGATTGATGCATCAGATATAAGGTATGCCTTGATTTTACATTATGCCAAAGGGAAGAGTCCCTGGGGTTAATTTTTTCAAAGTGGTGGGAAGATTTCTCAGGGTTACCCTTCAGTAATTTAGACTGAAGGGTAATTTTGAAAGATTGGCACACAACCATCATGGATTATACAGATTTTTTCTTTTGTTTAAATGTTAATTTAATTTGGATATGGAACCGATTTGGACTAATAGTTGGTTCCTAGATTTGTAGATCTAATTGATTTGAAAAGAGACTCGATTTGCTACGATTAATTTACTTAAGTCGATTTGGATGTTTTCTTTGGATCTGCTATTTCTATATATATAGTTATTAAAACACAGACTTGTCAATAGTACACATATTTGCATTTATTTGTACAGAGATGAAATCTTTGTGGGAAGCCCCTCGGATCTAGGATTAATACGTACTGTAATTTAATATTTGGTATTTTGTTTTGTTTTAAATCTGTAAATTGCTTGAAGAAATAAAGAATTTCATTGATAGTTAATTAGCTTAATAATGGAACCTTTAGTAGGATATTGATATAAATTATAATTTGAATTTCTTACATAAGAAAATTAACTACCAGCAAAGTATAAAGAGAAAATGTTAATAAACAAGAAAAAAATTAATTAGCACACTACATAAACTCAGTTTATAAAAACACTAAGAATTATATTCTACTTGCATACTGTAATTTAGTAATGAACCTATCACCATTGACAGGAAAACATAATTGAAGATGTTATTCCTCCCAACCAACTCCTACAGAAGCGAAAACTTAGCTAGGAAAGCATTGGTAGATAAACCAACTAAACATCGGAAAGATAGTGCGATCGACCACCTCAACGGCGGATGCCAAACTGACTACCGACCCTACAAATCATGAAACCATCGACGATCGAAACAACCAAAGATCATGCATCGGCAAAGCAAAGGACTAGTCTTCCGATCAAATGTCAAACACAGTTCCAATAGCGAAAGCAAATCATTTTAAAAACAAAACTCGCGAAATCGGCAAAGATATGTGCTTCCGTCGGAGTGCTTGCAATATGCCATCTGAAACGGTGACAACGCAAAGGACTAATGCTCCGATCGTGATAAAACAAAAAAATCGATAGTCAAAAGTTTAAAAATAAATAAATAAACAAAGGAGATAAAAACCATCGGTGAAAAACATGACTGTCCATCGGGACATTCGTGATTTACCTTCTGCAACGGCGACTATGTAGAGAACTGCGGCCCCGCTTTACTGTTCAAAAGACTTCCGACAGTGACAAAGGAAATCAATCCATAAGTCAAGAAACTTTAAACTTCACAGTTAAAAGCATTTGTAGACAAAAAAAATCATTCAACCTCCGAAAGTGGTAAACAATCAAACTTAGGAAAATCCAAGTTTGTAATAGAGGAAAGACAGAGTTCAGGAAACCAAACATTCCCTGGAAAGATAAAATTAAAAGGAGGGTCCAAAATGTTTTTAAAATTTGAGAAAATTGTTGCAGCTATTGGCGAATACCTGGTGAACCCATATCTCTTGACAATTTATTCCTTAGGTAACAGACTGTTTGATAATAAAACCAACATGTTGAATTCTTCTAGATGTCTAGATTTCCCAAATGGCAAATGTATGTACTTTTAAATGATTGATGATAGTCCAATTTAGGAAAATGGAAACCAAGATTTCAAAGTCAAGATAACTCTTTTGAGGCCAGGAATATGAGTTTTATTTGTTACCTCTGTCTTTGGGTAGCTTCCAGCTTGGACACCATAGGATTGTAACATATGGTAAACAGAAATATTCATTTGTTCCTCATTCCCATGCCATTCTGCACTTTTGTGCTTTTGGACTTTTTGTCCTTTTTGAGTCATCCTGCATGCCTTTATTTCTGAATTTTTATTCAGGGTCCTCTATCCATCGTGTCCTTTTGTGTGATAGATGTATGTAATTTTCAGCTCACAGACGGAGAAGAACTTTGGCAATTTTGTACTTATATGATTTAATACTTTGTTTTGATACATATTGTTTTCTTAGGAGATTGTTTGACTCTTATTTTCCTTTTGGCTCTCAATTCTTGACATGGGATCATTTATATATAATATACTATTTACCCTGCTTCCTTTCCCTGGGTCTTTTGCTGTCACCCACCTAAGACATTTTTAAATGTGAGATGGATGGAGCCTCGAAATAGTATTCTAGACCTTTTGATCCTGAGTTATTTTACAAGGATTAAGTAGGAATTCAATGTGTTCATATCCATTTAGGAAAAGTGCTAAACTAGAAGAAATTCTTCCAGATAAATCAATAGTACATAGTCTTATAATCAAGCATTTTAGTTAGTCCAGAATTTTGATGCCCTCCATGCAACCAAAAGTTTGCTTCTTCTATTGAAATCGATCAAAATCTAACTAAAAACAAACAAAAATAAAATAAATAAAAAATAAGCAACCAAAACAATTTATTATGTACAAGATAATCAAGAAAAATAAAATTTGATTACTAAAACACTAACTGATTAGTTCTCTGCCCACCCTTTCTAATTTGGAAACTTGTAAGTTGAGGGGCTGGGCTTGACTACAAAATAAAAAGGCCAACCCATTATCTAATTCTATTGTACTTGAAACAAAAACTACATATGAAACTAAGTCTACTATTTTACAATCAATCTCATCAGCCCGCGGAAATCAAAGGAGATCGGGCTGCATATCTAATGTGCTGCTAGCTTCCTCTACTTGGTAGTTTCCTTGTTCTAGCTCAATTAGATAATTTCCCAACACAGAATTCACTGGTTCATTGTTTTCTTCCAATTGAGTAACATTGTGCTTCATGTGGGGCTCCCTTAATATTTATATCTGATTTGGACTTCCCTTATGAGGCAACCACAGATGTGACCAATCTGATGCGAAATACCCATTTAGCTTTGCTGGCCAATCTCGATTCAAAACAAGTCCATAAAAATCAGGTATGTCTGCTACCACAATATCAATGTACTGACATATCTTTTCATTAGCAGATAAGCGAATCAGCACATCTTCCATTTCCCCGACTACTTTCACATTGGTCCTGTCTAACTAAGTAACCTGCCAGGTAGTGGGTTTAGGTTGTCCATTGATCTTTTTGCAGACTAAAAGTGGCATAACATTGATTGCTGACCCTGAGTCTACTAAACAATTGTGCTCCTTATGGTTTAAAATCTCAAAAGTCAAGAGGAATGGTGGGATTTTAAACCTAGCCTTACCTACCACACTTGCTTAAACAATTTCTTCTACATGTTGGTTCTTAATGGGAAGATCTTCCTCTGGTAATTCAAGCGCTTTTAACATTTTTTCTTTCTGTTTAGGTGCATTACACATTTCAAATAATGAAATATTTTCCTTAGCCCTTTTAATTTCCTCAACAATATCGTACCCCATCTTCGGTGCTTTGAGATTTTCTTTGACATTATCAACTTTGTCTTCAATAGGCTTATCAGGCATGTTGACTTGTTTTGGATCTTGACTGATAATGGTAGATTTGGGTATTTTATCATCTGTGTTGTTTTTCTATCTTTTCTTCATATTCTCTTGAAATTTATTAATCTTTGGAAGTATTGAATCGTCTTTATTTAACAAACCTTGACTTCTTGTTGTCACATTTGTTTCTGATATCTCTTCCTATTTTAGTGAACCTTCCTCTTATTGCCGCCTTTTCACACACCTGGGTCACATGGAAGAAATCTTCAAGCCACTCGATGTGTCCTTGGGGGCAAGTCTTGAGTCAAGGCTGTCACCTTGTTCTTGACTCCTCCGTTTAGGCTCAACTCCTAACGAAGCCAAGGGGGGTAGACCCTATTAAGTTACTAAGGATGATTTCTTAGTGTGGTGATGTTAAACTGAATCAGTTACTTAGGAGTTTGAATATTTTAACTAAAGACACTTAAAGATGACAAGATACGAAAATAAACACACGAAAGCACAAAGCTGATACACAATATATATATGAAGCAAAAATGACCAGTGCTTTAAAATGGAGTCAAAAATATAATCAATATGCTTGCATGTTCTTGGAGTGAAAGTTTTGTGATTGCATCTTGGTATGTTTTAAGTTAAAATTGAAATATGAGTTGATTAAATTAGGCTAAGGGGGGACTCTAGATATACCCGAGAGTACTTGGAGTATGTCCAAAACAAACCTTCACGGCTACCCGTAAGGAATATGTGGGCTGAAATGGAGTCTCTGGAGCCATTGTTCGTAATGCATCCGTTAGGGTGTGACAGAGATCAGCGCCCCGAGGTCACTTTTCAGAAGTTCCTGCTTCCTTTGGGTATTTTGCCACCGTAAAGGTTTGATCGAGGTGTTGGATTTTCACCTGATGGTTTGTCAATTGGGGAGGGTGAGTCCTAATTATGCTAGTCACCCAAGTGCTTTTGATATAGCTTGACTAATCAGACGAACCGCAGCCAAGTGCAGAGCATACACACTGGATTCTTGTCGATTTTAGTAAGTTTTAAACTGGATGTTCTTGTTTAAAAGAAAAGCCTCCAAGAACCTCTTTCGATCCAAGTGGATCTCAATCGGGGAATCGAGGAGGGGTTAATTTTAAATTGTTGATAAACAAAATATGAAAAATAAAACAACTACACAAATCTGGTTTTCTGATTAATCCTACCACGAATCTCTTTCCCCATGCGGGTCACTCAGGGAATCGTGGGGTAAGTATTATGATTACTTTGAAATGTAAGATATGGAGTATGGAATTAATAACAAGATCAAGTATACTACCCTGCAACTCAGATCAATTCTAGTGAAAAATAAATAAGCAGAAAACGACGAAAATGGTACCGACGCGAATCCCCCCAGGGGGGATGGGGAATGGGATCGAAAGAGCCTATTCAAAGAATTATTTTATTAGAGTGGTTACAATATCAAAGCACTGATAAATCATAACTTTATTGGTCCTTATACAGGCTTAAACCAAGATCTTTATAGTTATACAAAAATTTTACAAATTTTGTGACAAAAGAGGGACCCCTGGGGGGATTTGAGCGCTCCAAAAGCCACTTTGGACAGAAAATTCCTTTCTTCTCTATCATACATGCTAAAGGAAATTGAGCATGTTATAAGAACAAATTCCCAAAAGCACTTTAAGAGTACATTTGGGTCAGCCTACTTTATCTCAAAAAATAATGAAATTAAACTAGCTAAACCGACGAAAAAGGGACCAAGGAAAGCAAGCTTTCCTTGGGATCTTGGATTGCTGTTTGCATCCAATTAAAATGCACTGATATTGAAGAATATTAAAATTTATAACAGCGAAAGGAAATCTAATGCATGTGATCTACAAGTTTTCTTTCAAATTCATGCAAAAAGGACAATTTCCTTACAACTAGATCTGGGATGCT
>LPNX010194325.1:2362-126880 GCA_001517045.1 Pseudotsuga menziesii
TCTAGTTACATTCCACCATCAAATTTGTCTGGTCGTGCTCGTTGTGGTAAGAGTTATGGCTCATCTATTCTACTTTCAGAATTCTATTCTATTTTAATTTTTTCAAGCATTTATGGTTCATGTTTATTTCACTCATCCAGCCTATCATCTGCTACATTGGTTCTTAATGGAGAAAGTTCTGATTGTAATAAGTTTTAGAATCTTAGAAATAGTATATGAGCAACATCTTATACACCAAGAAAACCTCAACCATGTGAACTGTGTTATGTGCTAAGTTGTTTTGTTTGATTCACTGTTCATACTTCAAGAACTTATTTCATGTGCCAACAGAACCATATAATCACTCTGAAATGCGGGGTCGAAAACAACCTGAAGCAGCCTCCATCAAACGCTTGTTTGTAGAGAATAAGCCATACTTGATAAGTGGTTGCTGTAGAAATGGACCATGGGCAGATGTGCAGCTCAAAGCAAAACCTGGGTTGAAAAGCAACTGTGTAAGGGGTGCATCACTACTCGTGTTAGCATCTGCACATCAGTATTCAAGTATGCCTCAAGTGGATGGTTCCCGAAGTTTTATGTCAGATAAATATGAACACATGCGTGCTACCTTCAGAAAAAGGCTAGCATTTGGTAAGCTGCTTGAAAATTGTTTAAAGATCTTTAGGAAATGCGAATATTGTGCCTTATTGATAAATGATTTTTTTTTTTTTAAATGCCTACAGACGTCGCTTAACCGACGCTTCTGTAGGCGTTTTTATTTTTTAAAAACATTCATAAACGTCGCTTAACCGAAGCTCCATATCCCTATCCGTCGCTTAATCGACGTTGCTAAATGTCTCTTTTTCGACAGGTATAGTTTCTATCCATTGCTTAATCGACATTTATCAATGTCGCTTTTCCGACAGTTATAGTTTCTATCCGTCGTTTAATCAACGGAATATCCTGTCGCTTATACGACAACCACAGTTGACATCCGTCACTTATCCGACGGAACTGCTGTCGCTTTACCGACGGAATGAAGAGTTATTTCATTAAAAAATTTCAGTACTGTCGAAGAAATTCCATCGCTTAACCGACACTGTAAAATTAAGCGACGGTTACCTATGTGTCGCTTAAGCGATGGTTACCTAGGTGTCGGATCACCGACGAAAATTTTCCGACGGTTAAAAAAAAATCAAAGTGTCGTTCATGTGACAGAGAAGTGTCGAAAATACGACATGATAGCCGTCGGATTTTTGGTCAAAATGTAGTAGTGTCCCTTCTCTGCTACATAGTCCCTTAGGTGCCCATTCCCCCATTTCTTTTCAGGGTGGCCATAGAAATGCCCAATATTCCAAGCCTTCATATATTCTTGCCTTCATTGGGTTTATCAAGAAATTCCAACCTCTGAGCTCTCTGTCACTACAATATGCTCTTGGATTTTTTTCTCAATTCTAGCCATGTGACTATGAACCATGAAATTCAACTTCCAAACTTGTAAATCTGAGTCTTCCTATGGATTTATGACCCTTTGAAACTCTCCAATTCACCCCATGGTTTATATCTATGGATTCCCCAATTGGATTTCACTACCCACACAAATTTCTACATGATTTTGGACTTCAAAACATGGCTTCTTTACAAGTTGTGATTTCTACAATCTTCACTGTTGGGAATGCATAACAAGCTCAAAATTGAGGTCTGGTTTTTCAACAATGGAATGGGGATGATCGAAAATGAATTCTCATAAGGAAAAATGACTTGTGTGTCAAGTAAGCCATTCCCATACTCAACCATACGAATTATTGAGTTTGGTTCATGCTCCATTAATTCATGAGTTGAATTCTCAACTACCATCTTACAACAGAAATAAATGTCAGCAAGGGAAGTCAAGATGGTTTCTCAAGATGACACTTGGAAACACGGGTTTCAATTCCCCCAACACCTCGCCTCTCCTTAGGGAATACACATGCCCCCCTCATTTTATTTGCTTCCATATCCATCTTTTGGTATTTTTATTGCTTAATAAATATTTACACGATTTTACAATTTTCCATGGCTTACTATCACATGGCTAGCAAAATATAAATTACTTGCCTTTAAAATCTAAGAATTCACTAGCATGACCTTGGCCTTGAGCTCCATGCTAGGATTCATACAACATGTATACAAAATATTTACATATAAAACCAATGCATCCTAAGGGTCAAAATGGGGGTATTACATTCCCCTTCCCCTTAGAAAAATATCGTCCTCGATGTCCCCAAAACTTTAACAAAAATGGGTACGCCTCTTTCATGGCATCCTCTAACTCCCATGTAGCCTCATCGTGACCAAGGTGCTTCCTGTACTTTTAGATGTCTAATGGATCGGTTATGGAACAATGTTACTGTCTTATTAAGGATGTGCATAGGTTTCACTTGAAACTCTCTATTAGGTTTCACCTGTATCACATTCCAATGAATTGTGTGATTAGGATTGTGTTCATTCTTCTTAAACAAAGAAACATGGAAAAAATTATGATCTCGCATGTTAGCGGGAAATGCAATCCTATATGCAATCGGTCTTGTCCTATCAAGGACTTCAAATGGGAGGCAATATCTTGTTTCCAACTTGACACAACTTCCCAACTTTAGGGAAATTTTCCTTGGCTTTACTCTTAAATAAACATGATCCTCAATTTTAAATTCCTTGTGCACTCTTTTCAAATATGCATAAATATTCTTCTTGTCCTAGGTCGCCTTTATATTCTATCTAATCTTAACAATTTCTTGTTTCATTTCCTTGAGCATTTCTGGACCAAGTACTATATTGTTGACCGGACTATCCCAATTCACTGGTGTTTTGCATCCTTTGTCATACACTGCTTCAAATGGGATCATTCCCAATGATGCTTGATGTACATTATTGTATGCAAATTATACCAAGTGTATGTAATCTTCCCACTTTGATGGTTTATCCATCAGATACATTCCAACATGTCTTCAAGAACTTCATTCACCCTCTCAATTTGGCCATATGTTTGAGGATGATATGTTGTACTAAAATTCAATTCTGTTCCCAACTCCTTAAATAACCCTTTCCAAAATTTGGAAGTGAACTTTGCATCTTGATATGAAACTATTTCCTTGGGAAATCCATGCAATCTAAATATTTGTTATGCCACTTGCTTTATGAGTGAACTTGATTGGAATAAAATGAGTTGCATTTGATAGCTTATCCACCATAACCATAATTGAATCATGCATCTTCACTGTGATTGGAAAAATTGTAATAAAGTCCATAGAAATTATTCCCCACTTCCATTCTGGAATGGGAAAGGGATCTAATAGTCATGTTGGGTGTTGATGCTCTACCTTGACTTGTTGGCACTTTTGACACCAAGCAATGTATTATGCTATATCCTTCTTCATTTCATGCCAAAAGTATTGTTTTCTTACTATTGTTATTGTGTTTTGATATCCTGGATGTCCAAAGTATGGCATTTGATCAATTTCATCCATTACTAACTTCTTCAAATATGCACAATTCGGAATGTATAATATGCCTTTATAAAGAAGAATATCGTTTTCATCTAGTTGGTATCCTTCACAATTTTCATTTACTTTTCCCTGCTACAATTTTTCTTTAACTTGAAGGTAAGTTTTATCATTGTTTTGGTATTCAAGAACTCTTGTACTCAAATCTTATTTGCATATACTTAATGTTGCTACATGAATTTTTTTGCCAAGGGCGTCTACAACCTTATTGTCTTTCCCTTTTACATGCTTAATTTCAAAATCAATTCACATAGGAATTCCAGCCGTCTAGCTTTCCTAGCATTCAAGCTTGGTTGGTCAAACAAATAATTTAAACTCATTTGGTCTATCCTAAGCTCGAATCTTCTCCCCGACAAGTAATGTCTCCACATCTTGAGAGCATATACTATGTCTGCTAATTATAATTCATAAGTTGCATAATTCTTCTCATGCTCTTTTAGTTTTCTTGACTCGTAGCAAATCACAAATCCTTCTTGCATAAGAACTCCACCTAATCCTTCAATGCAAGCATATGTGCACATTACAAAAGCCTTCTTTGGATCTACAATATTCAAAACAGGGGCGATGGTAAGTTACTTCAATTGTTGAAAGCTTCTTTCACATTTTTTAGACTATATAAACTTTCCATTTTTCCTTTGCAACGATAGAATCAAATGAGCGATCTTGGAGAATCCTTCAATGAACCTTAGAGAATCCTTTGCAACGAATAAATCTCTTCCACCTTTCCAAGACTAAGAACTTGGAATCTCAATTTTGTATTTAGATTTAGGATGAGTTTGAGATATGCTCTTTGAAGTTAAGTATTTTCATAACAACTTAGAGGGGTTGGAGGCATGAGTTGTGTCTCAGTATCTAATCATTTTAAGTCTTAATTTTTGGCATCCTCTTAGATGTTTCATAAAGATTCTAATTATCACAACAAAATAAAAAAGAAGTGCATGTGCGAAGGGAACAAAGGTAAAATTGGTCTCATCAAACCTCTAATCATCAGGCAAACCTTATGCTTTTGACAGACTCGTCACACTCCTTGAAACAAGTGAGAGGAGCATCATTGAATCACTCATCCAACGGCCTCAACAAAACTATCCTCACTCCCGTAGAAGAGCAAGGCAATTCTACCAAATGTATAAATATGGTCCTAATCATCACAACATGATATTGAGTAAGAAAGTGCATATTACAAAAGGAGCAAAAATAAAGTTGATTGCATGGCTAACGCGATGATGCATTGTAATGCTAATTGACAAAGTGATCATATTTAAACCACTTAAGAGAAGAAATAAGAATACAGACATCCAAAGAAGATGATTTGAACTTTGCATTTGCATTAACCTATACTTTATGAGAATTATCATTATTGATGGTACATCCCTACTTTTATTTAATGGTCTTATGCTCTTTGGCTGTGTGCCAATGCTTTTTATCATGGTTTCTTGATCTTGTCGAGGATTATTTAGGATTAATGCACTTCATCCAATTACTTTAAAATTTTAAGTTGTAAAGCATAAAAGTATTTGATATCACTTAATTTTATACCACTTTAAGACACATGGTGATGGGCTTTATATTTTAAAGTTTAATATGAATATTTATTGAGATATGTTCGTTTTTTTATTTAAAACAAAAGAAGGATTTTGAAGTATTCACATCATTCCAAATAAGTGATATGACAATTTTAAGTTTTACAAAAACTGCTCCTATGCAGTCTTCAAAACTATTTTACACACTTATCTACGGTTTTCTTAGTCTTTATAACTATTCTACAAAATCGTTTATCTTTAATCTTGAATATGATTTTTTTATTTAAAAATATGTTTTTTAATATAGTTTTTTAAGGATATAATCATGGATGCTTATTATGTTTTTAATTGTGTATTGTTTATGTTTTTTTGGATTTTTTTACTGTGTTAACAACTTGAAATCGACGTTTTCAGCAGAAACCGTGTTGATCTTCAAGGAAGCAAAACCAATGAGAAGTTTATGAAAAAAACATTATGAGAAAATATCTAAAACCAACGTTTCGAGAAGAAACTGTGTTTATCTTCCAGGAAGCAGAACCAACAAAAAGTTTATGAAGAAAGCATCACGAGAAAATATTTTCTCATGATGGTTTCTTCATAAACTTCTCACATATTTTCTAATGATGGTTTCTTCATATACTTCTCACATATTTTCTTGTGATGGTTTCTTCATAAACTTTTCACATATTTTCTCATGATGATTTCTTCATAAAATTCTTGTTAGTTCTATTTCCCTGAAGATGTGCATGGTTTCTGCTAGAAACGTTGATTTCAAATTCTTAATGTAGTAAAATATTCAAAAGATCAAGAATGATATAGATAACTACGAAAACCTGAATTATCATATTTTTTGTAATACCTTTTAAAACTATAATTATGGATGATTATATATAATTGGTAAGCATATCTAAATACCTTTAGTCTTGAGTTGATTTCATATTTTTTTTCAAATTTTACAAAGCAACGATTATGACTGTAATAACCCAAAAATTCGTAAAAATTTAAAATTTTTCATTTGACATAAAATGTCAATTGTCACCGCTAAAATACCTTTAACTGTCAGCAGATGATAAAACAGTTCGAAAGAGAAACACAGATTATTTCTTTACAAGAAATTGTATTATCTAAAGGCTTGTCTTTAAAAACTGTGTTAGTACTGTTTCAACTTAGCAGTTGCAATTTTCCATAAAGTAGAAAAGAACTTGTAATTTACTGATGCTAGAAAATACTGTTGATTTCTTTTGTCAAGCAGGGAAAGTTTCTTATGTAAGATCGGGGCTTACTTAGCTTTAAGCTAACACAGTTGGACTGATGGTTCCTTACAGGTTTAGCAGGTAAGCGTATGTTCCAGTAAAATTAATGTTTATATTCAATTCAAGAAGATACTTCCCTAGCATGTTTATGATGCTAGACTTAAAATGTTTTAACTGTAGCTTGTCTCCATAAGAGGTAATGTTGGTCTCAATTTCTTTTGCTGTCAAAACATCTAGGTGATTGAGATTAAATTCTAAAGAATACTTATATTCTTACTTACAGCAACTGTGATCTAGTGTTTAAAAGGAAGAAACAAAGTTCACAACTTAAACTTAGATCACTCAAAGACATTAGATGTATAACACATTTACCCTCATCTTAGGGTTTTCTAATTAGACACTTTTCTCAAATATAAACAAACTATACTGACTCTTAACTATATATTCATTGCTAGGAGTTTTAGTGTTACAAATGAAACTCTTATATAAATTATGAGAATTGCACATACTTAAGTCCCCAACTAACCGCTGCAGTAAAAGAATTGGGTTAAGATTCTCTTCCTAGCTGAAAGAATTTCTCTTCGAAACTTTTACACTCTTTTTACCTTGAATCCTATTTACTTGTATCTTATAGTTCCAATCCTAGTGAACCCTTCAGCTATAAATCATGCCTTACACAAGGTTGCTTAATAAATCTTTTTGAACAAGGTTGTCAGTTTTAAGCAATATAGTGAGAGATCTTATAATGCTATGGTCCTTGTCATCAATTTACTCTTTAACTCTAACTAGTTGCAAGACTAATTTTTAGGTGTCATTGGATCACCTTCCTATTATAGTTTAATACTTAAAGTGAGTATCTTACACATGTTTCAACTTACAAGATTTATAAAAGAAATTCCCATTTGACCCATAACCAAAACCCTAAAAGTAAATTCCATAACCCATTCCTATAGTTGGTAAACGAAGCATCAAAATAATAATAAACATGATTAGCAATCAAAGAAAATGCATCGTTTATATGATTATATGGTTTTGATTATAATCATTTTGTTTGCAGCAACGTGACTATAGGATTTATACCCACGCTGGAGATACATCTCGAAGGACACGTGGTGATGGTCCTATCCACAAGATTGTTGACTTAAAAGAAGTAAACCCTACCCATTCATATCACAGAGCGAGGGTTCCTTCGTTAGTTTTGGCCGAGCTGTGAGCTCGTGCCATCGTAAACCTGTACACACCTCCATTTTGTAGGATTGTTTCTGAACAAGACACCGTGAGCTGGTTTAAGTGAGCTCGTAAGGTGGTTCTCGGTGCTTAAAGGTTGTTGTAGCATGTGGTGCATGTAGAAACTGCTTTTATTTAAAGCTTAGAGGACTGCGAGTTGATGTTCTATGAAACCCCCACAGTTGGAAGAGCTTGTAAAGATATTTCTTCATTTTCCTTCAGATTCATAACTCGGTGTCTTCAAAGCTTCCAGCGAGGTGTCATTAAGCAGTCTTAGGTGGATGGTTTCCACGACTTCATTCAACTGAAACGCTATTAGGTAAAGACCCAAAACTGATTTTTAATTGAAGTTGATTTTTAATTTGTTTTATTTATTAAAAGAATTATGACCAATGGATGGTTACTCTGTGCATGTTCTTCTCGCAGCTCTGTAGGTTGGAAGTCGAGCTTGTTCCTTCAACTTCCAACTATGCAAGCTTCTGCTAAGCCCCGGTTGCGCTAAGGGTTTCTCCTGCATGAGTATTATGGTGGTTGGAAGATGAGAATACTATGCTGCCAGTTATGGACTCAGCCTGGGTTTTTCTTGTTAGGTTTTTACTTGAAGTTGTTTGTTTTCGTATGACTCTTAAACACTAGAGGATATTTAAAAGTAAAGAGTTTTAAGGCTTAAGTAGTCGAGACTTAAGGGTTAATACAGAGCCCATATGGCCTGTAATGATGTAAAAACTTCAAGTTTTACTTTCGACTTTAAGCCGTAACCTTTAAATGGTCTTTGCTGGCAGTTTATTCAATGAGACTTGTAAATGACTTATAGGGATATGGAAGTATTAGCTACCATTTTTACTTACTATTTGTTTTAAATTGTATAGTTTAATTTAAAGCAGGATTAAGCCTCAATCGGTAATTATAAAGGCCATAGACCATTACCCTCATTTTATTTTGTTTCTATTTTAAATGTTGACAGTATTATGTAATTTACAATTTTCATTTTTTTTAAATGGAAGAGTATAGTGATTTAGTGTTTGAATTTATACTAGGTTATTATGTGAAATCAGTACTCTGATTTTTCTCTCAAATTGGTTAATATTTGTAGATAAACTAAAATTCTGAAATGATATGGATTTTTACAGAAAAGGTTTTAGTCTTTGATTTCCTACTTTACTTTCAGTAATGATATTTATAGTTGCTAAATGTTACGTTATGGTTAAGAAAGTAAAAGTCTGTCTTTAAGGATTAAACCTACCTCTTGTAAACCCTAAGTAAGTCTGGAAGGTTACTTTAAAAACATCTGTATTGTCAAACAGATAGTAAAATATGAACTTGAAGTAATTTATTAACAAGTCCCATGGATTACTATCTTGGTTAAAATCCTAGTATTATCTTTTTACAGTTCCTATGTTTATTTAAATAAGTCTATCTATTATGTTTATAATTATTATTAGTTCTCGTAATTCTTCTATGGACAGTATGCCTATAAATGATTATATATATATTCAGTTATTTTCTTGATAATTAGTTAATATAGATACTTCCAGTAGCTAGAGCAAGTACTGCTATTTTCTGTAATGATTCAGATACAAACTATAAAAGAAGTCATTTACATTTTTTGTTCAGAGTTGATAGGAAAATCTTCGCATCTACTTAATCAACCAGCTATACTAGCCTTACTGCCTATTCAAGGTGTGGAAAAATACAGTGCGGTAATATATTTCTAATTACTTTCATTTACTAATATTCCTACTGTTCTAAACATAATATACTAATCACTAATATTCTCAATACACAATATTCTTTTCTGTATAAACCCTAATAAAAACAATAACATGCATTTATTTAAAAACTAATGATCATTTGCTGAGAATAGTAAATAAATTATAAATAACCTAAACAAATAAAAACCTGTCAAATGATGAGGTGACAACAGCTTAAGGAGGTTGTTCCTCCCAACCAACTCCTGGAGAAAGTTTAGTATGCACTTTCTCAGGACTCCCGAGCCTGTTCCTGGTCCTCCTGGTAGAGTACTGGGTGAAGGATGTATCGTTAAGACCTTCTGTCACCTGGCTGGTCAAATTACAGCAGTAATCCAATCCTGCTCACAACAGTAATAACTTTAGCCTAACAGCTACATAAGTTCAGTTCTCAGCATTTAAACCCTCAAACTCACTTCAATAAGTCCCCTCCATCGAATTTCTCATGTGCATTTCATTCATACTGAATGATCACATTTCCAAAATGAGAAGCCTCAGATGTCTTCAATGGGAAGTTTTATAATAATGCCCAAGTCTTCTAGGTCAGTTTTTACTTAATGATCCACCTGCTCCAATTCCACTTTCTTGGGGAATCATGACCACAAATATAGGGAAGTTGTCACCTGCAACAGTTAGAAATAGTTTGAGGATGCTGCCACTTGTCAATATACTCTCCACCCAGTCTCCTCCACCAAGTGACTAGCTAACACTCTTTTAACACCTTCCATAAGTTGTTGTCTCATCATTCATTTATTTATTAATAAAATATTCCGAAATACATTAATTATTCTTGACCCCACTTGGTCATCAATTACAAACTTAGCATAAAATATAACATAATGTTCCTCAATAACATTAAATTGTTTTTCAAATTGGGCATGTGACATAAACACCCCCTTAATTTATAACATCGTCATCGATGTTATTTATTCCTTGTCCTCAGAGTTCCCCTGAAATAGAATTGGATATGCATCCCCCATATGACTTTCAAATTCCCAGGTGGCTTCTTCTGGACTAAGGTGCTTCCATTGCACCTTCACTTGACCAATGGTGCGATTCTGAAGCGATATCTCCCTCCTTTCGAAGATATAATCTAGTTCCACTAGAAAATTTCCTTCGAGTTCCACCTGCACATCATTCCAATTAATAACATGAGTAGCATCATGTACATATTTTTTTAATACAGAAATGTGAAAAACATTGTGAACTCTTAGATTTGGTGGTAGAGCTAACTAATATGCTACCTGTCCTATCCTGGACAGTATTTCAAAAGGACCACAATAACGAGGTGCTAGCTTAGCTCAGCTACCCAACCTTAGAGAACTCTTTTTAGGTCTCACCTTAATAAAAACATGTTCACCTACCTGGAACTCCTTTGGAGTTCGTTTAAGGTATGCTTCGCTTTTCTGTTGATCTTGCGCAACTTTCAAGTTACCTTGTACCTGTTTTACCATTAACTACATCTCCTTCAATAATTCAAGTCCTAATACTAACCTGTCCACTGGATTACTCCAAGAGATGGGAGTGTTGCATTTTCTTCCATACAGAATTTCAAAGGGACTATATTTAGCTGAAGCTTGATAATGATTATTGTAAGCAAATTATACCAGGTGTAAATAATCTTCCCATTTACCTGGCTGCTTCTTTACATACATTATGAGTAGATCCTCCAATACCTTATTTACTCTTTCAGTCTATCCATCAATTTGAGGATGGAAAGAGGTACTAAATTTTAATGTAGTATTTCATCCTTTAAACAGATATTTCCAAAAATTACCTGTAAATTTAGGGTCAGTCTGAAATTATCACCTTCGGTATTCCATGCAACCGAAAAAATTGTTTTAAGGAAATATCAGCAATATTTGCAGCTTTATAAGTAGTTTTTACAGGTATAAATTGGGTTGCTTTACTCAATTTATCAACCACTACCATTATTGAGTCATTTAAGTTCTGATTTCTAGGTAGTCCCGTGATAAAATCAAGGCTAATTATCTCCCATTTCCAGCTAGGAATAGGCAATGGCTGAAGTAGTCCAGTTGGATGCCGATGTTCAGTTTTTACTTGCTGACATTCAAAGCACCTAGCAATATATTCTGCCAATTCATTTTTCATGTTTAGCCAGAAATAATCCTTTCTTAGCATGGTTATGGTTTTATGATAACCTGGATGCCCTGAATAAGGAGTTTTATGAACTTCATTTAAAATTAACAACTTAATATTAGGTACATTAGGTACGTATAATCTATCTTTATACAATAATAATCATTTTTCATTCAAGTTGTACCCTATACTTAGTATTTCTATTAAATTTTCTTTTACTTTTGCTTGTAATTTTTGATAATTTTCATCTTGTTCTATTCCAGCTTATAGCTGTTCTTCCAAGTCTATCGTATAAGTGTTGAGGGATGCTGTAAAATTCATCTTTGCATTTATACTTAATGCATCAGCAACCTTATTCTCCTTTCCTTTAATATGTTGAATTTCAAAATCATATTCACTCAAAAAAGCTAGCCACCTAGCTTACCTAGCATTCAAGTTAGGTTGATCCAACAAATATTTCAATCATTTACTATCTGTCATTAGTATAAACTTCCTTCCTATTAAATAATGATGCCACATCTTTAAGGCATGTATGACAACAGCTAATTCTAAGTCATAGGTCGCATAATTTTTCTCATGAACCTTTAGCTTCCTAGACTCATAAGCAATGACGTGTCCTTCTTGAGTTAATACTCCACCTGAACCGTCATTGCATGCATCCGTACATACTATAAAATCTTTATTAGGGTCAGCAATTCTTAGGATTGGTGTGGTGGTTAATAATGTTTTTAATTTTTTAAAACTGTCTTCACGCTTCTAATTCCGATAGAAATTCTACCCATTTTTCTACAAGGAGGTTATAGGATTTTAAATTCTTGAAAACCCTTCGATGAATCTCCGATAATAACCAGTAATCCCCATGAATGATCATACGTTAGTGACGTCTTTTGGGACTAGCCAATCTTTGATTGCCTTTATCTTTTCGGGGTCCATAGAAATTCCTTCTTTAGTCACCACATGACCCAAATATTGGATTTTATCTTTAAAGAAGTCACATGTACTAAATTTTGCAAAAATTTGATGTTCTCGTAACTCTTGTAAGACAATTTTTAAGTGTTTTTTATGTTCTTCTCCAGTCTTTGAGTAAATTAAGATGTCATCAATAAATATGACCACAAATTTATCTAGATATTTGTGCATTACATTATTCATCAGACACATAAAAACAGCTGGGGCATTAGTAAGCCCAAATGGCATAACGATAAACTTGTATTGTCCATATCGAGTCCTAAAAGTTTTTTTAAAGATGTCTTCATCCTTGATTCGGACCTGGTGGTATCTAGATCGTAAATCAATATTTGAGAACACCGTGGCTCCACGTAGTTGATCAAATAGATCATCTATGAGAGGTAATGGGTATTTGTTCTTGATAGTCATTTTATTTAGTTGACGATAATCTATACATAGTCGTAGAGTTCCATCATTCTTCTTAACAAAGATGACAGGTGCCCCCTAGGGAGACACACTGGGTCTAATGTAATTCTTATCAATGAGTTCTTTTAACTGTGACTTAAGTTCATTTAATTCTATTATATTCATCTGATAAGGGGCTTTTGAGCTGTGCACTGCACCAAGTACCAGCTCAATAGTAAAATCTAATTCCCATTTTGGAGGCAGTCCCAAAATTTCTTCCGAAAATACATCAAAATATTCCCTTAGAATCGGAATATCTTCCAATTTTAATTTATCTCTATTATTAGTGTTTTCTTCATCGATTACTGTTATGGCAAAAAAATTACAGCCTTTCCTAACAACTCTCTTAAGCTGCAAAGCAGAAATCTGCCTTACGGCTATTTTCCTAGGGATTCCCCTTACATTTATCAACTTCCCGTCGCTATTTAAGCAAGTGAAGGTTTTATCAAAGTAATTCAGGACCACCCTATGTTGTTCTAACCAATCCATACCAATTAACATGTCATATGAAGCTAAAGGTAACACATTGAGCTTAACATAGGTTTCAAACTGATCCATAGTTACTGCACAATTCTTAGCAAAGCTAATTACTTTCTCTTTGCACCAGTAGCTAGTTAAACTAACCAAGATCTTGCAAACTTTTCAACTGAAAGCTTACAATTTTCTACTAAACTAGGAGAAATATAGCTTAAACTAGCTCCTGGATCAATTAAAATAGATATAGGTATTTAATTTATCTTACCTTCCACCTCCACCATAGAAGTTTAATAATATGCTTGCCAGCTCTCTAATGTTGTGTTGATCCCAGGCATTGTCCTTGCTAGATCACCAACAGTCATCTCCTCCTGTATTATCTGTATGTTGCTAACAATATTCTTTCGATTGGGAAAAACTGATGCCTAATGCGGACCATTACATTCCCAACACTTTATGGGTTCCTTTCATTCAAAATTCTTTGTATAGTAACTGTGGTTGTTAGCAAATTCTTTATTCCTTTGATTATTTGGATTGGTCTGTGAATTAATTTTGTTCCCTTGGAAATTTTTACTAGGAAAATTATTGGTGTTATTATTCTTAAAATTTTGATCAGGCACAAAATATTTATTTTTCTGTTCAAAGTTATTATTCCTTTTGGCCTTCCAGTTAGTCATACTTTTCTTTTTACGTTTTTGTTCATAACAGAAATTCGCGTTTCTCATTGATTCTTCTAATGTTTTCGGATTTTCATACTCAATTCTGTCCTTTATATGATAAGGTAAACAGCTGAGAAACCAATGTACCTTAGGTTTCCCGTCCACAATATATGGCGCATACCTGAGCAGACTTAGAAATTTACTATTTAGTTCTTTCATATTCATTGTTCCCAGTTTTAGCTCATAAAATTCCTTAGCCCTTTCCTCATAATACTGTTCAAATAAAAATTTATTTTTGAAATATTTCTTAAATGTACTCCAATTTATGTTTTTCTTCCTTATACCTTTTACTCTTTTTAAGTCCTGCCACCATATATCTGCTTTTCCTGTGAAATTATAAATAGCCATCCTGGCCTTCAGTTGATTAGAGTATTTATAAATTTGGAAGTATTTCTTCATCCCAGACAGCCAGGATTCTGCTTCTTCCCCCTTTTCAATTTCTCCATTAAAGGTTGGTGGCTTGATCTTCTTGAATTCCCCAGAGATTTCTTCGTAAGGTTTAAACTTTCTCTTCCTAGTATAGTGATCATCTTCACTGTTGTTACTAGTATAATGGAAGTTTTGTTTATGTGAATCACCGTATACTTCAGAAGATGAGCTACTTTCACTTTCAATTTGTTTAGTCTTTTTATCTTTGTACTGATAACCCTTATCTTCAGGCTCAGTTATTTTATATTTTCCCTCTGTAAGAAATCTTTCCATTAAAATTGGATTTAGCTCCTCCTAAGCTCTCAGAATCCTCTCATTTTCTTTCTTAACTGATCCCATCTATGTTTTAATTCCTTAACTATTTCTAGTAGCTCGGAAGAATTATTAGTTATCTCTTCTTGTATAGGTTTTTTTTTAAATTATTTCGTTCAGTGTAAGGAGATTCCTCATCTGCATATTCTTCCAATCTATCCATACTTGTCATTAACTCAGAAACAAAATTCTTTGGGTGTATCATTCAAAAGAAAACAACATCAGCATGTTTATTAAATTTACTATTCCTCATAAGCAAGTTGAGCTACATTCAGGCCTAGTGTTTGAACCTTGTGCTCTGATACCACATGTAATAACCCAAAAGTTCGTAAAAATTTAAAATTTTTCATTTGACATAAAATGTCAATTGTCACCGCTAAAATACCTTTAACTCTCAGCAGATGATAAAATAGTTCGAAAGAGAAACACAGATTACTTATTTACAAGAAATTGTATTATCTAAAGGCTTGTCTTTAAAAACTGTGTTAGTACTATTTCAACTTAGCAATTGCAATTTTCCATAAAGTAGAAAAGAACTTGTAATTTATTGATGCTAGAAAATACTGTTGATTTCTTTTGTCAAGTAGGGAAAGTTTCTTATGTAAGATCGGGGCTTACTTAGCTTTAAGCTAACATAGTTGGACTGATGGTTCCTTACAGGTTTAGCAAGTAAGCGTATGTTCCAGTAAAATTAATTTTATATTCAAGTCAAGAAGATACTTCCCTAGCATGTTTATGATGCTAGACTTAAAATGTTTTAACTGCAGCTTGTCTCCATAAGAGGTAATGTTGGTCTCAATTTCTTTTGTTGTCAAAACATCTGGGTGGTTGAGATTAAATTCTAAATAATACTTATATTTTTACTTACAGCAACTGTGATCTAGTGTTTAAAAGGAAGAAACAAAGTTCACAGCTTAAACTTATATCACTCAAAGACATTAGATGTATAACACATTTACCCTCATCTTAGGGTTTTCTAATTAGACACTTTTCTCAAATATAAACAAACTATACTGACTCTTAACTGTATATTCATTTCTAGGAGTTTTATTGTTACAAATGAAACTCTTATATAAATTATGAGAACTGCACATACTTAAGTCCCTCAACTACCCATTGTAGTAAAATAGTTGGGTTAATATTATCTTCCTAGCTGAAAGAATTTATCTTCGAAACTTTTTACAATATTTTTACCTCGAATCCTATTTACTTGTATCTTATAGTTCCAATCCTAGTGAACCCTTTAGCTATAAATTATGCCTTACACAAGGTTGCTTAATAAATATTTTTGAACAAGGTTGTTGGTTTTAAGCAATATAGTGAGAGATCTTATAATGCTATGGTCCTTGTTATCAATTTACTCTTTAACTCTAACCAGTTACAAGACTAATTTCTAGGTGTCATTGGATCACCTTCCTATTATAGTTTAATACTTAAAGTGAGTATCTTACACATGTTTCAACTTACAAGATTTATGAAAGAACTTCCCATTTGACCCATAACCAAAACCCTAAAAGTAAATTCCATAACCCATTCCTATAGTTGGTAAATGAAGCATCAAAATAATAATAAACATGATTAGCAATCAAAGAAAATGCATCGTTTATATGATTTTATGGTTTTGATTATAATCATTTTGTTTGCAGCAACGTGACTATAGGATTTCTACCCACGCTGGAGATACATCTTGAAAGACACGTGGCGATGGTTCTATACGCAAGATTGTTGACTTAAAAGAAGTAAACCCTACCCATTCATATCACAGAGCGAGGGTTCCTTTGTTAGTTTTGGGCAAGCTGCGAGCTCGTGGCCATTATAACCCTGTACACACCTCCATTTTGCAGGATTCTCTCTTAACAAGACACCGTGAGCTGTTTTAAGTGAGGTCGTAAGGCATTTCTCGGTGCTTAAATGTTGTGGTAGCATGTGGTGCGTGTAGAAACTACTTTTCTTTAAAGATCAGAGGACTACGAGTTGATGTTCTATGAAACCCCCACAGTTGGCAGAGCTTGTAAATATATTTCTTCATTTTCCTTCAGATTCATAACTCAATGTCTTCAAAGCTTCCGGCGAGGCGTCATTAAGCGGTCTTAGGTGGCTGGTTTCCACGACTTCCTTCAACTGAAATGCTATCAGGTAAAGACCCAAAAATGGTTTTTAATTGAAGTTGATTTTGAATTTGTTTAATTTATTAAAATAATTATGACCAATGGATGGTTACTCTGTGCAGGTTCCTCTCGCAGCTCTGTAGGTTGGAAATCGAGCTTGTTCCTTCGTCTTCCAACTATGTAGACTTCTGGTAAGCCCTAGTTGCTCTAATGGTTTCTCCTGCATGAGTATTATGGTGGTTGGAAGATGAGAATACTACGCTGTCAGTTATGGACTCGGCCTGGGTTTTTCTTGTTAGGTTTTTACTTGAAGTTGTTTGTTTTCGTATGACTCTTAAACCCTAGAGGATATTTAAAAGTAAAGATTTTTAATTCTTAAGCTTCTGAGACTTAAGGATTAAGACAGAGCCCATACAGCCTGTAATGATGTAAAAACTTCAAGTTTTACTTTCAGCTTTAAGCCGTAACCTTTAAATGGTCTTTGATGGAAGTTTATTCAATGAGACTTGTAAACGACTTATATGGTTATGGAAGTATTAGTTACCAGTTTTACTTACTGTTTGTTTTAAATTGTATAGTTTAATTTAAAGCAGGCTTAATCCTCAACCAGTAATTATAAAGGCCATAGGCCATTACCCTCATTTTATTTTGTTTCTATTTTAAATGTTGACAGTATTATGTAATTTACAATTTTCATTTTTTAAAAAATGGAAGAGTATAGTGATTTACTGTTTGAATTTATACCAGGTTATTAAGTGAAATCAGTACTCTGGTTTTTCTCTTAGATTGGTTACTATTTGTAGATAAACTAAAATTCTGAAATGATATGGATTTTTACAGAAAAGGTTTTAGTCTTTGATTTCCTATTTTACTTTCAGTAATGATATTTGCAGCTGTTAAATGTTATGTTATGGTTAAGAAAGTAAAAGTCTGTCTTTAAGGATTAAACCTACCTCTTGTAAACCCCAAGTAAGTCTGGAAGGTTACTTTTAAAACATATGTATTGCCAAATAGATAGTAAAATATGAACTTGAAGTAATTTATTAACAAGTCCTATGGATTACTATCTTGGTTAAAATCCTAGTATTATCTTTTTATTGTTCCTATGTTTATTTAAATAACTCTATCTATTATGTTTATAATAATTATTAGTACTAGTAATGCTTCTATGAATAGTATGTCTATAAATGATTATATATATATTCAGTTCTTTTCTTGAAAATAAGTTAATATAGATACTTCCAGTAGTTAGAGCAAGTACTGCTATTTTCTGTAATGATTCACATACAAACTATAAATGAAGTCATTTACATTTTCCGTTCAGAGTTGATAAGCAAATATCCGCATCTACTTAAACAACTAGTTGTACTAGAGTACTGCCTATTCAAGGCATGGAAAAATACAGTGTGGTAATTTATTTCTAATTACTTTCATTTACTAATGTGCCTACTATTCTAAACATAATCTACTAATCACTAATATTATCAATACACAATATTCTTTTCTGTATAAACCCTAATCAAAACAATAACATGCATTTCTTTGAAAACTAATGATCATTTGCTGAGAACAGTAAATAAATTATAAATAACTTGAACAAATAAAAAACTTGTCAAATGATGAGGTGACAACAGCTTAAGGAGGTTTTTCCTCCTAACCAACTCCTGGAGAAAGTTTAGTCTGCACTTCCTCAGGACCCCCGAGCCTGTTCCTGGTCCTCCTGGTAGAGTATTGGGTGAAGGATGTATCCTTAAGACCTTCTGTCACCTAACTGGTCAAATTACAGCAGTAATCCAAACACTCACAGCAGTAAGAACTTTAGCCTAACAGTTGCATAAGTTCAGTTCTCAGCAGTTAACCCCTCAAACTCACTTCAATAAGTCCCCTCCATCGAATTTCTCATGTGCATTTCATTCATACTGAATGATCACATTTCCAGAATGAGCAGCCTCAGCTTTCTTCAATGGGAAGTTTTATAATAATGCCTAGGTTTTCTGGGTCAGTTTTTATTTACTGAGTTACCTGCTCCAATTCCACTTTCTTGGGAAATCATGACCACAAATATGGGGAAGTTGCCACCTGCAACAGTTATAAGTAGTTTGAGGATGATGCCACTTGTCAATATACTCTCCACCCAGTATCCTCCACCAAGTGACCAGTTAACACTCTTTTAACAGCTTCCCTAAGCTGTTGTCTCATCATTTATTTATTTATTAATAAAATATTCTGAAATACATTAATTATTCTTGACCCCACTTGGTCATCAATTACAAACTTAGCATTAAATATAACATAATGTTCCTCAATAACATTAAATTGTTTTGCAAATTGGGGCATGTGACAATGAGGTAGTTCCACAATAACATAAGTTCCAAATAAATATTTTGATGGTATCAATTAAGTAACTAAGCTTCAAAGAAATACCTTGATGGTCATCATTGTGGTAAAGCCATTTACTGAAAATGAGAAGACACGTTCTACATAAATGCTAAGGGAAAAGTGGTACCTTTCATTTTGTTTTAAGAGAATCATCTAGGCCTTAATTAGATTCAATTTTCTAAGTGATGATAATTACCTCTATAGGTGTCAATGTTATTATCTTAATATATATATATATATATGTGGATGGAGGTTAATCTCCAAAAGCCTTAGATTTAAGGATATTTTTCATCTACAAGTGGCTTAAATTATTGTCGCTTTTTATTTTATTTGGGTTTTTACTATGGGTGGGTTTGTATTTTACTTGTCTTTTTACTTCTTACTATGCTCCTCGAATCACATCATATTTCATGCTTGACTTCTAGAGTTGGGTTTCACTTCCCACCTCAAACAAATATTTAGTGGCAAAAGCTCATCAAGTTAGTCAAAGTTATAGTTAGCATAAACAAATATGCGAGAAGAGAAACTGGCCCAACAGGGAAGAGAAAATTTGATATGTCGCTACATGTAGATATGTCATCCAAAAAATTGAATTTTGTGTATACCTAAGCCACCCATGAAGAACCACCATTGAGGAAGTCAGAAATATAGATATGCCATCAAAAAACTCGATTTTGTGAAGAGCCCAACTTGTGTTTTTACTACTTCTATTATCCTTGGCTCACATCACATTTTGTGCTTGACTTCTAGAGTTGGGTTGCACTTCCCACCTCAAACAAATATTTAGTGGTAGAAGTTCATCAAGTTAGTCAAAGTTTTCATTAGCATAAACAAATATGCGAGAAGATAAATTGACCCAACATGGAAGAGAAAATCATATATGTGGCTACATGTAGATATTCCATCTAAAAACTTGATTTTGTGGAGATCTGAGCTACCCATGAAGATCCATCATTGGGGAAGTAAAGAATANAAGCCCCAATCAATGACCAAAGATCGAATCCCTTATGTACCATTCATCTCTAGGAATTTGCATCCATCGAAGAAGCAAAGAGACTGACGTGGAGAACAATGAAATACACAAAAAAAATCATGATGCCTATCGACATTCATCGATTACAAGTTATGCGGCATGCTAGCATTACAATATACTAAATAATAGAAAATGGTTGACCCAAACTAGATCGAAGATGAGTAAGTTGAGTAAGGAAAGGACAAATCCCCATTGACATGTGTTACCAACATAAAAGAATAAATAATTACAATAATAATAATTAATATTCATAATTAAATTAGTTACTTAGAAAGACATGCCCTTCCATGAAGAGGTGTTAAAATACATCTATAATGGCCAAGCATTATATTGCACATCATCATATTTAATATATCATTTTAGCAAATATGTGGGTTATTCAGAAATTGTGGGTTTATTTAGAGTTGTTTTGAGAATATATGGATATGGATATTATAGTGGTATCAATGTCAGTCTAATCCGGCATGTTGTTTTTAAAGAAAAATACACATGATTTTTTATAAAAGAAGAAGAAAGAAAGAATTACCATGAGAGAAAAGAAAAAGAAAAAAAAGAAACTAAAAATTCAAAAAAAAATAAAAAACCCAACACATTGTTTTAAAAAATGACATGTGGTATTGGCCATGTGTTTCTTAAGCTCAAGATTCCATGGGGTCTTGTGCAACAATGCGAGAAATAACTTGAGATTAGGGAAAAATGCACCAGATGAGGGATGTTAGAAAAGGACAGTACCGCACATGTCCCTCGCATGGACTACTACAACATAGAAGAGGTGGGCTATTCCGCTAACCCTCTTGATGGAATTTGGGTTTTTACTACACCTCTGGTGCAAACTACAAAGGATTCATAGACATGATTTTTCTTAGCTACTAGCGGGTTCCTAGTGGGGACCGCTCACCTCTAGATCAAGATGGTAGATAGAGGAAACCTCGACAAGACGAACGTCGTGACGGACCCAAACTTCCTGTCATTTTCTTCGGTGGACATACCTCTTGATCGAGACTTAAGAGGACCCTTGCTTTCCCTCTTTAACTCACAGATACCAGAAACCCTATCTCAAACCCCAAAAGTGGATTCCACAATAGTTAATACATATGCAGCCACAGAAACCCTTGGAGAGCTCATGCCATGGGATTCCTTTCTTCATCTCAGTCCAGATACCCTAGAGGTGGGTTGGCCCTTCAAATCAACCTCAATGGAAACCTTGATGCTTATGGATTCATTCGAGGAAAACAAAGAGGGCTTCATAACAGCTTTCCTAAAACCATCGGATCAACTTGGAAACCCTCGAGACACAAAATCAGTTAAAGAAGATGGTTATGGTACTAGAAGTAGTTCTGACTCTCATGGCAAAGAAGCACATAGGAAAAGAAGAAACAAACGTCTGAAAAAAACATATGACCCACTAAACCTAGTCTGTGGGGTTAATGTCTCAGTAGCACAGTACTTAGACATGGTGGAAATGGCAGTGGTTGGGAGAGAAAGGGGGAAATACCTTACCCTAGAAGCATTGGAAGCTTAAGCCATGGAAAATTGGTCAAGTTTCTTCAACTACTTGCCTGAAATCTCGGTACTCTCCTGAGGTTCGTTCATCTTTAAATTCAGAACCAAAGAAGATGCAACTCATATAAATAAAACACACTATAAACTTGGAGCCACACATATCCTTCTTAAGAGCTAGACTCCAATGTTTGATGCAGAATGCGAAAAAGATGGATGAAATCTCGGTCTAGGTAAGGCTGTCAGGATTACCCTGGGAGTTCTAGAATTGGAATTCCTTGAGAGATTTACGGATGCATTGGGAGTCTTCATAGATGCAGATATGTCCTTCACAAAAACTAGGCAAATGACGACAACAAGAATTCTAGTCTCGATGAATGTCCGAACAAGCCTTAGGGAAGAGATAAACCTAATTTGGGGACAAGCTATACGCTGACAGAAGCTATATTATGAAGGGATGCCATTTCAGTGCAATCATTTTTGAAGGTATGGGCACTTGGCCAGAAATTAAACACAAAAATTTAGCAAGGGTATGGAAAAATATAGGAAAATAACAGTAACAGTAGGAGGTATGGAAACAAAGGAAGACACATCAATACTGATCAGAAAGGAAAAGGAGAAAGAATATGGGAACCAGGAGAAACTAGGAGAAGAAACCTTATATGAAAGAAGAGAAGAAAGAGATCAGATGCAGCTCAAAATAGGAATTTCTAAACTATCCCTGGTATAATCCCAAGCTCGACAAACAACTATCAGCATACGAAGTAAGGATCTATCTTCCAAAATTTCCCTTTATTCTCTTGAGCTCTCTTTCAAATATTTTTGTTTCCATCAGGATGTCTCACCAATTATTCGTCCCTCACACACTCCCACTTCAAAACTTTCCACATGTATCTTGTCATCTCCTCCCCTGCAAGGTTCCCCTCCTTACCCTCTCTCACACCCTTCAAACAAGACCATGGCTCCCCTCGCAAAATTTTCTTCCACTTCCTCTATGGTTATTAAACTCATCTGCTTCCACCTTTGATCTAGAGACATCCTGTCACAGATAGGGAATCAAGACCTAACCCTAGGACTCGAAAAAAATCCTCTCCCACAAACCAAACCAAAAGGAAGAGACGGGCCCTTAATTTTTTCTTCAGCACAACAGAGATGAGTCTAGTAGAGCTTGCAGATGGTAAACAGAAAACCATATAAGGGGAGCTTAGAGAAAACAAAGCCCATGATGGGGTGCCCAAATGAAGTTTATATCTCTAAATTGCATGGGTTATCAAGTCCTCCCAAAAAACTTTCTCTAAAAAGGATAGTGCAAAGACAAAAGCCTAATATCCTACTATTATAATAAACCCTAGGGCAGGAAGTTGTAATTACAATATTCCTAAAGAATACCTTCAAGCACATGGATTTCGTTGGCCAGGATGCAAGAGGACACTCAGGAGGTCTTGCCATTGGTTGGAATACAAAGATGGTAAATGCCCGAAACTCTTGGGGATTTGATTTAGGACTCATTATGGATATCTTCTTAGCAGATCTAAACATATCCCTCACTATTCTGAACACTTGTGGGCCCTATAAGAACAAACCAACCTTCCGGTCTTCCCTCCTACAAAAATCCTTCACAAAGATTGAAAATGTTGTACTAGGAGGGGATTTGAATTTCACTTTGGGGAATCCTGAAATATGGGGGCCTAGGGATAGAACAGACGCACTAGCAGAATTTTTTGAACAGAATATAAGAGAGGAGAGAATCACCTCATTGGCATAGCATCGTCCAAGCTCAAGCCCTCCTAGACAAACAAAAGAACAGGGGAGAGTAGAGTGGTGAAAAGACTCGACATGTTTATGATCTCAAAAAAATTAACCAATCAAAACAGTATTTAGATAATGGATAGACGCGAGGGGAGATTCTGATCACTTCCTAATATGTCTAGAAATTCTAGATGAATAATGTAATCCATCCAACTACTTTAAATTCTTTGTGGTATGGCTAAAAGAGGAGGATCTCCTACAACTCATAAAAAACAACTGGAAACCTTATAGCCCAGAGCGCAATTTTGCATCGATACAATTTAGCCAAAACCTCACCAAATTCAAGAATAAGGTAAAAACATGGGCAACAGAAGAAAAAAATAAATAATAATAACAATAATATGATGAACATGATCTTAAACAATTTGAAATAGAAATACAACATCTCCAATATTCAAACAGGGGAGCATATATTACTCCCGAGTCAAGAAATTTGTTAGGCAATTTGGAATCCAAAAGAAGAAAATTGCTCAAATACCAGGAGGAATTATGGCACCTAAAGAGCATTGATATGTGGCTGGAAAGGGGAAACAAAAATACAAAAAAAAAAAAAAATCAAGCCTTCGCTAAAGGAAGAAAGAGTCAAAATACAATTTGGGGACTCAAACACAGAGAAAACCAAGAAATTACCTCATTTGAAGGTTTGGAAAATTTGGGAGTCAATCATTTCAAAACTCTTTTCAAAGTAGTTAACAGAGATACTATTGCTGAAATTCTAAGAATATCCTAATATTTCCCAAGATTCATCAACCAAGAGGATAGTCAAGCTTTGATGGAGGAAATATCAGAAGAAGAACTAAAAATAATATTGCATAGCTTCAATAAGGACAAGATCCTACGACCATATGGGTGGACAAACATGTTCTTTCTCGCTCTCTATGACACAATTGGCCCCGACCTTCTGTGACTTGTTCAAGAAACAAGGAAAAATGGTGTGATGCATCCCCCTTAAAACACAACTTTTATAGCACTTATTCCCAAAAGTGACCACCCCAAACAGTTTGAGGAATTCATACCCATCTCTCTCTAGAGCAACCTTACCTACAAGGTAATAGCAAAAATTATAACCCAAAGGTTAAAAAAGGTCTTAGAAAAGACAATTTATGTTGAACATTTCAGATTTCTAGAAGGAAGACAAATCCATGAAGCTATTGGAGTAGCACAGGAAGGACTACATTCCATCAAAACCAAGAAGATTAAAGGGGCAGTAATAAAAATCAATCTCTCAAAATATTTTGACGGGTTTAGTTGGCTATACCTCAGAATACTCATGACTTACCTTGTATTTGAATTCCCCTTTATTAAATGGATAATGAGTTGCATTACTACAATCTCCTATGCGGACCTTATCAATGGTGTTTCTTCCCCCTTCTTTATAGAAAAAAGAGGTCTGAGACAGGGTTCCCCCTCTCACTGCTCTTATTCATGTTGGTGGTTGAAGGCCTAAGAAGAACACTCTTGGAAAGAAAGAGACAAGGGGCTTAGTACAGGCATTGTTATTGAAAATACTCCAAAAGTATCGCATCTACTATTTGTGGATGTTATTCTCATATTTTGGAACAAAACGACAAGAGATGTCGAAAGACTAACAGGAATCCTATAGTTTTTTGAAATAACAACAAGAATGATGATCAATCCTCAAAAATCCACACTTACAGCACATAACATGGGGGACCAAGAAATCCAAAGGTACATCAATCTATTCCCTTTTGATCATATTTGACTGGATGATGGACTAAAATACCTTGGATTTAGACTCAAATCAAATCATTACAAAAAGGAGGATTGGACTTGGTTGTTAGTAAAGCTGGAGAAAATGATAAATATATGGAGTCACAAATGGCTCTCTAGAGTGGGAAGACTAGTACTTGTTAAATATGTATTGGAATCAATCCCAATATATTAGATCTCTTTATCTTGGATCCCAAAGAGCACCCTGGAAAAAGTCAGGTGAATATGTTCAAAATTCCTTTGGACTGGAAAAGAAGAAAATACACTCACCCACTAGTTGGTCAAATGGGATAGGATTTCCCAACCAAAATCCCTATGAGGGTGGAGACTAAAAAAATGTCACTTTTTGCAAAAGCTCTAGCTGCTAAATCGGGATGGAGACTTCTAAATACAAACAACCTATGGACGGAGGTAGCAAAAAGTAAATACATTTATCCAGACTCAGTCACAAACTGGATAAGAAACCCAAACAAAGGAAGACAGGGAATAATAATTGTATGGAAAGTTGTCCTTGCATCCATTCCACCCATTGAAGAAGGACTGGCCTGGAAAATTGGGAATGGAGAACAATTGCGAATAGGGGCGGACCATTGGCCTAGGAGTCAAAACAAACATATCCTCTCCCAAGAGAATTTGATCACACTACAAATGCAGGGATTCCTTCACTTAAATCAAATAGTAGACCCAGAGGCTTCAAATCTGTGGCAGCAAGGTTGGAAAAGTGCAACCACTTTAAGAATCCTAGGAAACCTAGCACTTGAATAGGACATATTCATATTAGCCTTAAGAACCACCAATGTTTGACTCACAAACTCACTAGACAAAATCATTTGGGCCTATGCAGCCAACGAAATCTACACGCCAAATTTGGGATACAAGAGAATGTCCACAGATGTACATACAAGCGAAAACAAATGGAGGTGGAAAAATATTTGGAAAGCAAAATGTCCACCAAAACCCAAGCTTTTCATGTGGTGCACTTTGGAAAACAAAATCCCAATCTAGAAAAAAAAATGCAAAAACGAAACATAGCAGGACCAGGCTGGTGTGTTCTCTACAAACAAAACAACAAAACAGTATCAAATATCTTCATCAACTACCCTTTTTCAATCCACACTTGGGAAGAAATAGGGAAAAGAATAAATTCCCCAGCAGTATGGAGTGGAGATACAGTACTAGAGATTGCATGGAAAGATTTTTGCAATTTGGGTGACACAACTAACCATCAAGCCCTCCCGGTTATCATAATCTAGGGAATATGGATTGCTAGGAACAAAGCAATTTTCCAGAACCATCCTTCAGTCCCTAAAATCATAGCATCCACCAACCTGGACATTCTTTCATACTTTCCGCAATAGAAGTATGCTCCTACTATAAGAATCATATTAATAGAATAGATAGGCAAACATATCCCATGGGATTTCTTTGATGGAGCTTCCCAAAATCAGAAATGTGGAGGTGGAGCCACCCTTCACCTCTCAGACACACACTTTTTTCATCTACAAATGGGCTTAGGGATAGGAACAAATAATTTTGCAAAACTAGTTGCACTTGTACTCTTATTTTGTTTTTCCTCAGGAAAAAAAAATTGCAAAACTATTCAGTTATTTAAAGACTATGTGAATGTGTTAAATTGGGTAAACAAAGTCCAAAGCTGCCAAAATATATTTATCTTAACAATATTATAAGAAATTATGAGGCTTTTGGAAGGTTTTTATGCCTACTCTTCTCACCATGTCTACAGGGAAAGGAACGTGGATGTCAATCAACTTTCAAAGAAGGGCCTAAGTATTGGGCATGGTCAGTGGTTGATCATAGAACATCAGAATGGAACCTTCTTTGAATATTATCACAAACCCTTTATCGATGGTCTTGCAATAGAACAAAATCTTTAAAAATCAAAAAAAAAATTGGATGAAAAATTTTGGACACACAAAGATAAGACCCGAGGCGAATCAACTCTTTCTGAATATCAGCTAAACAAAAAGCAAGATTTTTTTTTGGTAAAACTAAAAAACATTTCTCTTTCTTCCAGATTATATAGGACACTCACAGTTGTAAACAATCATTATGGCTGCAAAGCTTTCAAAAGAAAAGGTCTATAGACCTTCTGTAGATGTAATTTTATTGTCTTTTTAATGAAATTATGATTTTTCCATTGGAAAAAGAAACCACATGTGGTATTATAAAACAATCAATGAAGTATATTATGTTGATCTTATTCAACCATTATAACAGTTATTAATATTATAATAAGTACTATTGATTAATTCTTAAACTTTACATTAGCCATAAAGTCAATTAGGGAATAATTGATTATGATTTTTTGATGATCAAATGAGAAAGATGGATGAAATACTTGATCGTATGGAATAATCGGTTGTAAAAATTGTTCACAAAGCTATTGAGGACGCCTTCAATAAATTAAATTAAAACAAAGCAAACCAAAGGCCCCTCAAGACAAAAATTCGGAAACTAAATCTAAATATGATTTTGAAGATCCAGAAGAAAAATGTGATAAAAAACATGAAATTGATGTTTTGAACATTAAAGTGAATGACATGGCCATGTCCATATCCCCATCTAATTCTCACATAAATAAAGATGGAAGTTTTTTAGAAATTGTGAGTTTATTCAGAATTGTTTTGAGAATATCCGGATATAGATATTACAACATGTTCCTTCAAATAGGCATATGTGTGGATGAGAATGGTGTATTAAGACGCATCTCAATAACCATAATAATAAAACAATACCATTATGGAAATATAAGCTCTTTGTACAATTGATTTGTTGGGAATTCAAACTTGTTGCTAACAAGTTCCACTTGTGGGTTTCATATATNGTTCACAAACATTGATTTCATGAAATTGATGTTTTGAACATTAAAGTGAATGGCATGGCCATGTCCATATCACCATCTAATTCTCACATCAATAAAGATGGGTTTTTTCAAACATTATGAGTTTATTCATAATTTTTTTGAGAATATCCAGATATAGATATTACAACATGTTTCTTCAAATAGGCATATGTGTGGATGAGAATGGTGTATTAAGACACATTTCAATAACAATAATAATAAAACAATACCATTATGTAAATATAAGCTCTTTGTACAATTGATTTGTTGGTAATTCAAACTTGTTGCTAACAAGTTCCACTTGTGGGTTTCATATATATATATTCAAAGAAAAAACATGGTATTCCCTCTAGGAGCATACATTAAGTGCATAAAAAACGACACAATTTTTCACAAACATTGATTTGATGAAATTGATTTTTGAACATTAAAGTGAATGACATGGCGATGTCCATATCACCATCTAATTCTCACATCCATAAAGATGGGTTTTTTCATAAATTATGAGTTTATTCAGAATTATTTTGAGAATATCCGGATATAGATATTACAACATGTTTCTTCAAATAGGCATATGTGTGGATGAGGATGGTGTATTAAGACGCATTTCAATAACAATAATAATAAAACAATACCATTGTGGAAATATAAGCTCTTTGTACAATTGATTTGTTGGGATTTCAAACTTTTTTCTAACAAGTTCAACTTGTGGGTTTCATATATATTCAAAGAAAAAAATCCCTTTATTCACATATGGGATGCCCTCTAGGAGCATACATTAAGTGCATAAAAAATGCCTCACACTTTTTCACAAACATTTTGTTGGATTCTCTTATCCTCAATAGGATCCTCTTGTTCAATTTGCTTGTTTTCTTACAAGCTTACATAACTGTTTACCTCTTGGTTGTTTACAAATTGAGTCACCTCCATTAAACCTGGAGGGAGGGCAAGTGCCAATTTTGAGAGTTTATTAGCCTCGGTGTTCTCCTCTCTGTAAATATGTTGGAAAGAGATTGACTCGAAATATGACATTTGATCTCTTAGTTCTCTTAGTAGATGTTGAAGGTGAGGAGCATTTATCTGAATGTTGTCATTTTCCCAATCTGTTGTCATCTTAGAGTCCCCAAAGAGCTATAAGTTTTGGACTCATTTTTCCTGAGCCAATTTGAGAACTGTCCAGAGAGCTACAGGTTCTGCTTTGTTGTCTCTACCCTGACCCAGTGCAAATTTTATCTCGAATATTGTTTCCTCAATGAGGTATAAGATGCCTCTAGCTCCTCCCAATGGTGATTCCCCTTGACTGGCTCCATCAAAGAAACCCCAAGGTTTTTTTTTATCTATTTCCGGAGCTTTAATTTTTCTTGTTGGTTTTGAGATAGTTAAACCTTGATGCTCATTCAATTTCTGCAATAACACATTGACTGTTATTTCTAATGGTGTCCAAGTGTTTTTGAAGACAACGATGTTTCTCGTTTCCCATATAGTGAAAACAAAAAGAGCCGGTAGGGATTCATGGGTACGTGCCCTTCCATTTCCCCGCCGACACTTTAATATGTTCTCAAGAGACTCATCCTCATCTGAATTGGAAGAAGGATCCAGCTTGTGGTTGACTTGTTTCCATTTTGTGCCTGCATATGTGCAATAAAAAAAAGTGTGAGCACGTTTCTCCTTCAACTCTGCATAAAAGGAAAATTGCATGCCCCATGAAGCCAAGTTTGAGTAGTGCTTTCCAAGTTAAAAATTTGTTATTCATAGCCAACCATAATGTTAAGATGGCTTTAAGGGGAGCATGTAGTTTCCATATTCGAGACCACCACCAGCATTATGTTTGTTGGTTCTCTAGTTGAACCGTTGCTTCATATCCCATCTTAGCTGAGAAATTTCCATCCTTCTCGTTCCATGTCCATATTAATTTGTCCCTTTCCTCTATTAAAAGAATGAATTTTTTTCCAAGTTGGTTTATATATCTACTCCATTTCGTTGCTTCATTCTCCTCTAATGCCAACTCTTGCATTGTTTTCCAAATTGTTCCTCTATGATCCTCTATCTGAGAGCTTGCATCTGCTAACATTTTGACTCTTGTGTCTACTAGCTATGTGATCAAGTGATCTGTTACTCTAAATTTTTCACCTGACCCTGCCCACGGATCTTGTCTAACAAGGATGCTCCTCCCATTTCCAATTTTCCATGCTACCCAGTTCCCTATTAAGGGAAATGCCAATACAAAAGCTTTCCAACATACAGATCCTCCTTTGTGTGTTTTGACCGATTGTCTGAACCATTCTTCAATTGATGAATTAGGGAAGTATTTAAGTCTCATTGTTCTTCCCCACAAGGACTCAGTATTCTAAATCATGTGCCACAAATATTTGGCAGCTAGAGCTTTGCTAAAGAGCTCAGGTTTTTTGATCCCCCGGCCTCCTTTGCACTTAGGGAGGACTATGGTGGTCCATTTCACTAATGGAATCCCCTCTTCTTTCTTACTTGCAGTCCTGTTGTAGGTACAACAGATCCCATGTTATCCAAAACATGGGAGCCCCAATTACACATACAAAGGTAACTGTTCTCAATTCCTTAAGTCGTTTTGGGGTCCCCATAACATTATCATGGTTTTATTTGATTTAAATTAGTTGGATTTTGGGAATTTATGCATGATTTGTGTGCTTTTGGCAAGTTGCGGAAGACTATATTTTGTAAAAATTGTTTCACCTTGCAATTGTGGCATGCGGATTGTGGGAGCATTGAAGTTTATTATTTGTGAGTTTTTCATCTTGCAATTTGCGGAATGTGGTATGCGGGATCATTTTTGTAATTATAGTGTGTCTTTCCGCAACCCGCAACCTGCGAATTGCAGGATACGAATTGCGGGAGTAATTTGATTGATTTATTTTGTTGTGTGATCCCGCAACCCACAACCCGCAATTAAGGAATGTGGATTGCAGAAGAGATTGAATAAAAATTTGGTACTTTTGTCATCCCGCATCCCATAATTGCGGAATGTAGATTAAGGGATGGTTGATAAAATTTAAATATTGTGTTATGATCCCGCATCCCACAATGTTTGATCTTGACTGTCCTTTTATTTTAAATCCTATGGTCCTAATTTCACCCGTGAAACATCTATATATATGTTGATCTTTTACAATTTCTTTACCATTTTATTGTTGTGATTTACTATGTTGCGTGAATTTTCTTTGCGTTTTTACAACTCAACATCGTCAAAGTCCCATTTGATTACAGGCTAGTGTCTTAGTCATTTCTTCATTCAAATTGACTACTATAGTTTAGCTTGAATTAGCTTTGATTTCTCGCTTTACGTTGTTTTTAAACAGAGTTTTCTCCAATTTCCAAGAATGGCCAAAATTACCCGTTGCAAAAGTGTCCAAAAGGATATGTTAACCAAGGACCTGAACTTTGGTAATTTCTTGGACACTAGTGGCAGAATCACTGATACTTACCAGATTGAATGGCCTAGGGTTTATGCAATTTTTGACAATGACAACTTTTCTGGTATCCAAAATAGTCAGTTGGCCTACCAAAGAATCAGGGATTCTGGACTTCACTCCATTGCTACCAAACCTGCTATCCTCCCCTATAATGACGCGATCAAATGGATCACGGAACATGTGAACCCCAAATACCATTCCTTCAACGATAGTGCAGGGTCATAGCTATCCAATTTCCATCCTGAGGTATTTACCAAGGCTTATGGCCTTAAACTGGTTAGACAACCCCTCAACGCAAAATTCTCCCAAGCCTATAGGACTAGGTTCAATTTCGATGGGATGTTAAAATATTGGATGCACGAACCTGGTAAATTCTCGCAGAGGACCAACGACTTTTACCCTATCACTTGGTTCAAAGAATCATATTCCTTATTGGCACCCATGTTATGCAGACTGTACGTCCTTCCTAATTGTTCTGTGTTTAAGGCTGAGTGGTCTCTAGTAGCTCATCATGTTTTAGCAACCGATGATTATTTCCCGTGGGCATCCATCTTGTCACTAGAACTCAAAAACTCTATTCAATTCTACCAGAAGGTCACTGCCAGAAAGAAGCCCAATTTCTTCTTCTCGGCCTTCATTTTTTATGTATTCTGCATTGAGTTCCAATATCTCAATTTGGGATGGAAGTGGACTTTATCGGCTCCCCCGGTGCCCATTTATTATTCATAATTATGGGATACTAACTATGCAGCCAGATTCTATGATATATGTGAACACTTCCTCAGCAACATCTATTTTTCAATATTCAAAAAGGAAGCTCCTGCATTTTCAGTTGAAGCCAAAATTTTCATTGCTACAATGGATGATTGGTACGTTAGTGAATCTTTTTCGTACATTAGGATTTGGGGTGGCAATGCTATTCACATGTTTCCTAGGATTGTCCCTGACAGGTTGATCCTAGAAGAAGTGGTTTTCTAAACTGTCACTGATGGGGTTTATAAGAAACTCGGTGGCCCTAAAAGAAAAGGCTGGCCCAAATTCCCTTTGAACCTTTGATCATTGGTTATCCCAACTTCAACATGGGATACAGTACTAGGTGAACAGATAGCTTCCTTGAATCTCGGCTTTGCTAGCAAGAGAAGACATGATCCCAAGGGATTCGTCGATGCTCACTTTAAGAAATACCATTGCAAAATTGCTTATGCTTATGAGGAAATTCCCAGTGATTCCATTTACCAGGGTGTCAATACATTTTCTCAAGTCTTGGCTAAAGCCAAAAGCAAAGATGAGAAAAGTCACATCTTGTAGCATCAAAAGGAACTTAAAGATAGAATTCAGAGTTACAAACCAATTCAAATGGACCTCTTGGAGAAAATGAGAAAGGACAGAGAAGAAAAGGAATCCCAAGCAACACGATTTTCATCAGTGGCAACCCATCTAGATGGGGACAAAGGCAAAGGTCTAAGGGGAGACCTTCCAGAGGCAATAATTTCTCAAGAATTGAAATCCTTGATGCATACCTCAAAATAGTCAAAACAGAAGTTAGCAATGATGACTTCTGTACCGGACACTCAAGAAACTGCAGCTGCTCAGACTGTTGTTGATATCCAGGTGATTGTTGTAGTCACTCAACCAAACGATGATCAAGAAACAGCTGAAAAAAATCCATTTAAAAGACTGAAGGTGGAAGTTTCTTCCTCTCCTAATCCTACTATAAATTTGGTTGATTCTAACTTAGAAGAAGAAGTAATATCCTATGCACCTGTAACTGTAGAGGTGGATCAAAATTTGCAACCATTCACAGATTTACTCAATGGTTATGGTAAGAAATATTTTATCCTTGTCCCTACAGTTTCACAATATACTTCTATTTATATTTCCTCGTCTTCAGCATTGCTCCTTTCATCCATTCAGATGAAGGCATTTCCATCTCTATTGGGGATTATTATTATAGCAAGTATGATAAAGTAGTGGTTAAATAGGGAAAAAAGAGGACTAGGGATCAAAGTGGTATGGACGTAGCTATCACTGATCAAATAGTCTAGACTCGGCAGTCTGGTGACCCACAAGTATATGCAACAAATATAGTTGTTGCTTTGGGTGCATTCACAGGTGCCAACCTCCATGTTGTTAACACTTTGAACAAGGAGCTTGACAAGATAAAAGAAGAGATAAGAAAGTTGAAGGAAGAGCTTGAAAACACTAGAAGGGAACATGAGGCTCATGTTGATGATATTATGAAGACATCTAAGGACAAGTATAATGAGATACAGGTAAAAAATGCTTCTCTTCAGGTTGAGCAAAAAAATGAGAAGAATGCAAATGAAACCTTTACACATAAAATAGCCTCACTTGAAAACCAATGTGAAGATGCAACTACAAGTGTAGCTTCCTCTTTGTTCTCCAGGTTTTCACAAGAGGAATTTAAAGAATTGGATATCAGAACAAATCAGGAGCATCATGAGTTAATAACTGACTTGTTCAAGACCACAGGGTCTTCACTTAGTGAAACCATGCCATAGCAAGTTCGTTCATGGCATATGAAATAATACCCCTATTTTTAAACATTGGAGCGGTTTTTCCTAGCTCCACAAGCACCATTTGCTCTAGCTCCTTTACATTACCAGTCCCCTTTTCCACTTCCCTAGATGTTACCGACTCCTTTTTTTCTCATTTCCTTTTCCTGGGCCGGTCTGACTACTATAAGGTTGGTTTGGGTTTAACCCCCCTTTGTTTATAGCAATGTCTCTACTTCTTAACTTGATCTTCCTGACATCATATATAGCATGCATATACCCCTTATGATATTGTTCCAATTCCTCTGTCAAGGCCTTATCATCCACTTGTGCGAACATGTCATGTTCCTCCTCAGTCAAGTAGATTTCAGAGTCTAAATCAGCGAAATGATGGATGTGATCTTCGATAAACTCCACCTCATCTTCGGTAGCCACATAGTTTTCAGGGAAAGGAGGCCTAATTGGTTGCTCTTCTTGGTTCCTTGGATTCCTCACATCCCTTGGTCTATTTGGTTGGAGTGGGAGAGGAACTAGCCTCCTAAAATTGGGATTCCTTATCTGAGGTTCATTCTGCTCTCGGTTTGTTGGCTTGGCCTCCACCATTAGTCTGTCCATCAACTTTTCCATAGTTTTGAGTATCATTTCAAATTTTACAGCACTATATGAAGACGTAGAAGCGTTGGTTTTGTCTCTTCTCTACCTTTCCTTCTGTCGACCTCCACCCTCGGTTTTATTTTTTCGCACTCCATCATATTGGCCTCTACTTCTAGGGCGTCAATGAACATGGTCAGGAGGGTGTTTGACTTTCTTTCTCTTAATAACAAAGCAAAACCATTATCAAATGAATCAGCGTAATGAAGTTTATCCGCCCCAAGTGAAGGTTTGATGTCAGCAGGTATCGAGTTGTAGGCTCTCATGAATCTACTTGAAAACTCATGGACCGACTCAAAACCTCCTTTCTTGATATTGTTGTATTGAGACAGGACCTGCAAAGGGATTTGTTTATCATCCCATATTTCTAGAAATATGGTTTGAAAACCATCAAAACTGCGAATAGACCTAGGTGGCAAATCTTTGTACCACTTCTTGGCTTCCCCAGACAAACTCTGAGCAAACAACCTCATCTTGACATCTTCATCATCCACCTCTTCCAGGTCGATGAAATCATCAAATTTACCCACACGGTATCTCGCTGAGACATTCCCCTCCCCATCGTAGAGTGCAATTACTTGGGCGTAGTTCAAGGGAGGTCATGCAGAACTAGAGGTAGGGATAGAGGGGAAAATCTAGCAGCAGCTATCGGGGTCGGTCAATTGGGAGCAGAGTGGGGGTTATGCAACTGGGTGTTCTGAAAAATAGGGGCTGTCTCTTCAGCTTTTGTTGAGGTCTCTAGGTTTAGCCACAAAGAATCAAGCAGATAGGATCGCAGTATACTAGAGCTAACCCCAACTTTCCTCAGGTCGGATTCAGATTTAGATTTGGTTAGTAGTCTTTCAGCTCTAACTCCCCATTTGGATTCCTCTATGCCGTACAAATCTTGAGATGATGATGTACGAAACAACAAAAAAATCACTTTCTCTTGATTTCTATCTCTAAGTATTTTTTCTGGATTTTCCACACTTTGCAAAGTTTTGGGATCAGGGTTACCTCTCGTGTGGATCCTTTTGGAAGCTAGGATACCTAGTGTGATATTGGTCGAAGTGGGTGTGGAGTCGCCAGGACAAATATACAACCTTCTCGCCAATGCAGAAATTTCTGTTTGCCCTCAAAAATCTCTTTCCTGAAATCATGCAGTTCTTGTCGTTCCTCTAGGGATAATCTTCAACTCGTCCCCGACAACAGCGCCAGTTTGTTAGCACTGGAATTGAGCCAAAGGTTGCGGAAGGCCCGCTTCCAGGTAATAGCAGAACCACTTTCGAAGAGAGAACTGGACTTCTACTCTTCTGAGACGGATCTCTCACCAAATATTAACAATGCCAGATATGTACAAGTGAAAATATAAATTGTTTGTGAAGTTGGTTAAAACAATACATAGAACCATTGGGAAATGGAGTCAAGAAGTGTAACAGAAATGAACAGAACTTATGTAGACGATTTCAACACAGAGGCAAGATAGCCATTCGATCACAGTCAAATTATAATTGGCTGGTGGGAAAGAAGAACATGAACAGAGCATCAACACAAAGCATTGGAAAATGAATTCTGTATTAACTTTAGAAGAAAGCTTTAGTGGGTATCTGAAACAATAGATGGAGCATAGCATGTATGAATTCCAAACTGTTATACACTTATTTCAGACATGAAATAAAACATAATGGAAGAGATAAAATGGAAAAACATTCACATGAGAAAGGAAGCAACAGACTGTAATACAAACAACACTTGAATCCCTGTGTAAAACGCTGACCTTGGCTCTGCAACTTTATTAAAATGCTATTGAAAGAATACACTTCAAAATTACATCGGTTTCAACCCTTTCTCCTTCTTCAGGAAGTACATTTATAGCATTTTGGACTTCCTAAACCGATATTCAGGAATCAAAATTTGTTACAACTAAAAAACAACTTCTAACAAACTCGTAGGTGACACATCGGCCACGATTTACATAAAAACTGAAAAATCAAATATGGATTGCAGGAGAAAACATGCACGAGATTCTTCTACGCCTCCATCTGGTGACTGATAGTTGTACAGAGTTCCGGGAGAGGTGACCATTGGAAAGGGCGTGCATGCAGAGAAAACTTTCCGCGTACTATCATTACCACTTCTATGGATGTGTTTTGAATTTGGCCGACCCGTATTGCTGAATGGATCTCCGTAGGTCAGGATTGGGCAGAGTCATAAATTCCATGTCGAATGCTTGCACTTTGAGCTCCATCGTTTTCAGGTACGAAGTCTCAGTGAATTCGGCACAGGTGGCTTTAAAATCAAACAATAATTCAAATTCACCGGCCAACTTATCAAAAACGATATTTCTTGACAATTATTGTTGCATGTCTCCAAACTTGTTGTCTAATCGGAAATGAACTAGATGCTCCCGATACTCCTTTTGGGACAATAAAGGACCCTTCTCTTCCCAGAACAAAGGGATCCCTCTGCTTACCAGCGGTTTGAATAGCTTGATAACCTCCTTGACTTTGTGCTCAATAACCTCTATTTTGTCTTGCACAGTCTCCAACATCCTGTGCTTAGAAATTACCTTTCTAGCCTCGGAGACAACAGCAACCCTGTTTTGGATACTGTACTGATTGGCCAAATCGTCTGACAAGGAGCTTAGGAAAACAAAATCATTTTCCATTTTTGCCACAGGTATTTTGTGCATTTCCCCTAATACTGTCGGGACATTTTTCTTGGCCTCTATCATAGCGTTTTCCTGGTCTTCAGTGAAATCTATATAAGGTCGGAACTTGTCAGCCTCTATAATGATCTGATCCCAGATCAAATGTCTAGTGCCTTGCAAGGAAAATTTACCGACCACCTGTTAGCTTAACTTGAAATTTTGTTGAATCAATCCTTGGCATTTCTCTTCCATCTTTTCCTTTCCTTGTCTCTCCTCGCCTTTTTCCTTTTCTAGTTCCTCGATCTGTCGTTTTAAACTTAACAAGCTCTATATCTTTCAATACTATATAAGACATTGCTCTAGAAAGAGAACCGGTGTCTATCTCTTCAGCTACACCTAAAGACTAAATTGCACTCTCAGCACTCCTTCCTTGAATCTCCCTTTCTTTTATTGCTAATATGGATTTTAATTCCGCTTCACTTTTCTTCAAAATCTAGATGTCTACTCCCCATTGCCTTTCCTTTTCTTCGAGCTTTAGCAGTTTTGCTTTGCAGTCAGTAAGCTTAGCATTCAATGTCTCTTTCTCTTTTTCGAAATCATCCAATTCTTCTATCTGGGTGAGCTGGGTAGCAGGGATTTTCAATTTCATTTTTAGTGTCTAGATCTCTTTCTCCTTATCATCGACCAATTTCTGAGCCAAAACTCCCATATGTGCTAGTCCCTCTATTTGTATTGCTTCATTTTGCAAATTGTTGATTTGGGCCTTGTGGGATTTTTTCTCCATTCTTACCTTTCTCAAAAGATTCAAAGTCTTTGTTTTACTTTCCTCTAGCTTGGACATCTGTATGGTGGCCTTAAGAATTCTAGCATTCAAGATATCCCTGGTTTCTTTGTTGAGGTGTATTATGTCAGTAGTGGGAACCTTTGAGAGGTTCACATTAACCTCTGACACCTTATTTCCCATTTCCAAGGCTAAGCTAAGGGTGTCAGTGGCATGATCCTTTACAGTCTTTAATGCCACATTTGGGTAAGGAAACCGTGTTGCCTTGCTATATAGCTCTGCTGTCTCTTTGAAAGTTTTATCAGCCCTTTCCCGGTAAGAGCCTAGCCAGTCTTCTTTAGATGCATGCCTGTTTGGAGTCTTCCCATCAAATACATATTCTTGGATTTGTAATTTGGTTGCCTCGGGCTCTTCTTGTTTCTGTTTTTTCTCCATGTTCTTCTTCTTCATCTATCCCTTTGTACTGCCCTTTTTAACCTACACTAATTGTTTCCCCTGTTCTATTTTCTACCTTTTGGGCATGCTGGTCGTGTCCACCTCTTCAGTATCCATAGGCTCTGGACCCCCTCTTTTCACTGAACTCACTGAATAGCTGACCAATGATGAGACATCCCCGACTATTGCAACTATTTTAGCCAATTCTCTTTGGGGAGAAGCTATCCCTTGCAAGTATGAGCCAGTGCCTCGTTCTATTCTGGTATCCATTGGGGTAGGATTACGGAAATCATCCCAGTTTGATGCTTCCTTGAGTCCGAGTATCTCAGTGTGTTCAAAAGGCTTGCACTTGTGAGCCTTCCTCCTTTTGGAAATTATTTGATGAAGATCGTAGTTTACCACTTGTTCCAGAGAAAACCCCATGCCCCTGAGCAAGTTGGTAACCAGTGGCAAAGCAGCTCTACTCCTGACTGTGTATGGTCCCACTTCCCAGGGGAAAATCAAATTTGAGCTCTTTTTATAGCTCAAGAAGTGCTCTTCCTCAACAATGAGTCTTTGCCAGATCAATTCCAGGGAGAAAACCCTGGTGGTTAGAAAAGCTGGCAGAATGTAGGGTTGATGCACAAAGCTGTACAATCTTATGGTCGTTCCAAATTCTATCAGGAACCAGTCCCCTATATTCTTGCTATTCAATAACTGTAGCATTTATCTCATCTCAGAAAACACCCTAGGTAACCTTTCCTGAAAGAAAAGTTCATATACTTCGGCCATCAATTGGTTCATGAACTTACAATAGTCCGTGGCCATATCAATAGTGATTTCCAATTCAGGTACTTGTAGGTCTTCTTCGTTATAAGTTATAAGCATCCTCAACAAAAAGGACTGGAATCTGAACACTTTAGTGCCGTGGAAATTCGCTATCTGAGAACGGATGTTCTCGGTTAGGAATTCATCAAACTTAAGACAGCAAGACTGATAAGATTGCTCGGGCAATTCTGGTTTGGCCAAACAAGTACTCAATACGAACAATAGACTCAACAATGACTATGTGACATAAGCATCGGTATCTAGACCTAAAAAATGACTGGCCATGGGTATACACCACTGAGTTTCTTCATTGAATTGGCTAAGGTTGATAGGGTATGATAGGTCGATGGGTTCACCATTGGGTTTTGAACATACCTTCAAGAAGGTTTCTCTACTTTCATCAGTAGATTCTCCGAAGCAACGTATAACATTTTCCTCTTGTTAGTTTTGGGATATATGAACAAACTCGTCCGGGATGTGCAGGGTTTTGCGGATGATGGAAGTGTGGACTGGACAAAGGATTTTGGACTTTGACTTATTCATAATGACTTCTTTGGCGACAGAGAAATTTTCTGCACACCATTCAACAAACTCAAGGAAATGGGGGGTTTGGCCAATAGAGAAGAAATGGAAAAAAGATTTAAAAACACCGCAGGTATCTCTACCTCGGTCCTTAAGGATTTCCAATTTACCTCTGGTAGTTTCAATGGATTCTCTCACCAAGATGGTGTTAGGATTATTAATCCTCCCATGTCCAAATTTGGTCATATGTCTAAATTGGGAGTCATGTCTAAATCGGGAGTCCATCCAGCCTATTTATAGTCATTAACACCATTGGGTCCACTTGGCCTAATTGGGGCACATGTTTCAGTTACTAAAGTGTGGGGAACACTAATTGAGGCTCACTGCGACTGATTGCACTTGATTGCATCATTTTAGGAGCCTCCTAGACCAATCCCTACAATTTAGGAAGCCAGTGGGAGTGCCGAAACCAACCAAGGTCAGTTCACTTCAGTTGATGACTAGTCAAGCTAAGTTAGGAGTCAGTTACATTCAGTTCTAGTCCTCTACATTCAGTTAGCGCTAGGTTTACTTGACTGAACACATGTGGGCCGCATTTCTCACCTACCACAATCAGTTAACCTTAGTCAACACTAAATGTAACACTTGAGTTGTGTTTTAGAGCTCTGATGAACTCCGGTTATGGTTTAGACAAGGTCAGTTAACTACTGAGTCCTCCGATAGTGATTTAGACAAGGTCTTGGTTACCTACAATCAAGTGGAGTCTAATCAATTCAAACTTCCTCATGTGGATTCGAATTGCTTGTGGCTATTAAATCCATTTTACTTCATTGTAATTATCATCGAATTACTTTTTGATTAATGAAAGCATTCACAGCTGCAATCCTTTTTTGCACTGTTTCATTCTTCAATTGTTGAGTAAATTGTGAGATCCACTTTCTGAGTTGTGTATTTGTCTATAGATCTATGTGCTCAAATTTACAGATGGTATCGAAAATCTCAGCATTCTCATCTACGATACTTTCCTCTACCCTCCGACATGTGACCTCGGGTTCCATATCATTTCTCACCCCTACCACTTCTACTGCTCCTATCACATCCCTTTTCAAATAGCACTGAGGAGGTATCAGGGGCCTACCTTGCCTTTTAGCACAGTCTCCTGGATTGTCCGTGTTGGCGCTCTGTATGCAGTCGGGTATTTGGTGGCTTTGAGGCTTCGAAAAAGACAAACCTTTCCAACTTCACATGGATCCTTTTACAGCTTTTTACACAGTGTAACCTTTGCGCCTTTCCCAATAAGCTTGCACCGTAGATATTACTCCTTGAGATCTGATCCTTTGGTATGTGAGGTCCTTTATGCTACATTCTTCCTTACCTCGTGCGTGTGCAGCTCAACTGTCGATCAAGATCGGATTTTCTTCACAACCGTTGATCTCAGTGGACCCTACCACTTTTCACGATGCGAGATTTTGGTTCCCTCCATTCTAGTTTGGATTGTGAAATAAAGCACGACCACATATCTCCCTCCGCTCTTATAGTGACCGTCAATCTGAGCGACCTGTACCACTTTTCGCAATATGAAATTTCTACTACATCCTTGCTAATCTAGGATGCGAAATCATTTATGACTGTGGATATTCTTGGATCCCAACCTCGGCCATTAGATGCCTTCACCCTTTAACCTATTCCGCGATTGGGAAAAGTGGCTTTGGCCAAGCATGTTCGTTGTGCGAAATTTTTTGACGCCGTTGATCTTCCATCAAATCAATATCATCCTTCTATTATGACTCACTTTTAATTCCTTCAGCGCATCCGATGTTCTCTGGTTTACCCTACATCTTTTATCCATGGAGTGTCTTGCCGCTTTCAATATTCATTACTCCAAAGTGGGGCCACCAATTTACAATGTCCTTTCCTTCATTTCCACTTCGGCCTATTCTAGTGGTTGAATGCTATCTCATATATGCCATCATCCTCCTTGCAAACTCTAAGGTTGCCTTCCCAACACTTTTTTGCAAGATCAAACTTCCCACATATCTCTTATAATCAAAACCTTGAAAGAGTGTTAACAGAACTGGTAGTCTATTTTTCGTTGAATCCTACTCCAGCATTTGCACAAGATATAGATGAAGATGACATGTGTATTGCAAAGGAATAAATATTTGTGGTTTTTTTTAATGTTACCTTGTAGTTATGTGACACCACAATCACTAGTCCATAGTGCACATAATTTAGGAAAACAGACTATTGCATCATAATATAAAGTGACCCTAAATAATACAACAAATTGTAAAATGAACTTTTATGTGATCATGCCCTTTTGGAAACATGACCCCGATTTACTATCATGACCTTAGATCATTAAATCCCTCATGCATTATTTCTTCTTTAATCTTGATATAAGGAACTAAACCTTAAGTTTGGTTGGGTAATTCAAGTGGTTAATCTTTGAGCTTCATACAAGAGGTATTGGGGTCTATCTTGCATACTAGTCAGCTTTGTCATATTCCTCACTCTATGTCCCTATCGGGTTAAGTACCATAATTAGCATTGACATGTTTACAGTAAGTACTGTCTGCAAAATGTGAGAAAGTGTCCAAGAAGAACCATCTACAAAATGTGAGAATTAATCCAAAGTTTTCCAACAAGTTCTTCCTTGAGAAAAAGATAAGCTCAATCAAAATTGACATTATCAAAATCATTACAAATTCACAAAGGAAAAATAACAAATTTCTAACTTAAACATGGTATGAAGATTTACAAACATAAAAGGAAATTTCCATTTTCACATGGATGTAAAACAAACAAATTACATGTAAAGGTTTTGTTAAGAAAAATACTTTGTATAGAAAGGCACAAGAGCTCCATAACATGATACAAGTTAAATCAATTTTCCAATTGAGCCATGAATCACTCTCCATCCACCAAGATTCCATTCTCACTAATTTTCTCTTTTGATAGAGACAAAATTCAATTCGTCCTTCATAAAAAATCAGGTCTTTAACAAGCTTTAAACCCTTATACTTCATTTCCTCCTCAATCTTGATCATAGGAATCCAGTCAATTTATAACTTAACAATAAATAACAAAATCAATGTTACCTAAGCTTTGTGCAAAACAATTTTTTATCACTTCTAATAATTTGAGTGGTCAAATCTTAAGTTCTACACTCTCCATCAGTTTTCTATAGAGATGGTTTTGAACATGTCCATTATTAAATAATATGGGTGTATCATATGTCAATAGTCATCCAAATGATACTGTCCAATCACATGTATGACTAAAAAATCATCTCTGCGAGTTCATGCAAGAAAGAAATGGTTAATAAATATTTTGCAAGACATTTCCTTGGAGCTAATAATTAGTTTCCAAAAGAATCACAAATGCCAATCCATAAAATGATCCATAAAAGCTTACCTGCTTCCTTGATGTGAGAGGAGGTTCACCCCACTGTATGGCTTTCTTCTCAAGTTCTTCAAAGCTGATACTATCTTCCTGTAAAAGAACATACATAAAATAGAGTAAAAGTTTAATTAGGAATCAGGATCCACGGTCATGAAAACTACATTCTACATGAATGATGAAAAAATCAACTCACCAAAAACTTGCCTGAGTTTTACCAAGTGAGGATATGAAAAACTTCATGAGTATATTCAGGAATCCAAGCTATACTCACGACTTTTTCAGAAGTTGAGATAAATTGACTCAACCCGGTTTTGGCACCAAGTTGGGTGCAACATTCTAGTCCAAGTTTTTCTAATATGTTCTACGTATCTCATAATTATGTAGACGTGATTTAGAAAACACTTAAAAAGAATAAGAGAAATATGAAATGGGTTGTAGTTACCTCAATTGATACTCCTAATTTTGAATCAAAGGATTCATAACGCTTTCGAACAAGCTATGTTAATGCTCCATCATGCACAGTAAGCATAGAAATAATATAAGGGGAAAGGAAAACATTATCACGGATATTATTATATAAGAAAAAGTCAAATCCTAAAAATACATTAAGCAAGAATATAGGTTTACCTGCAGCAGCTGAGCTGCATTTCTTAATCCTCGTGCCAAAGTGTCCATCCCTGATATATGAGCAATGAACAGGTCTTCTACATCAACAATTTACATCCTTCTTTTCAAAGAAATGGCAAACATAGATAAGTTTGATATCACTCTGTACTACATGTAGCATATTGGACAATACAACGGCATTATAAACCATCAACTAGAACCCAAAATAGCACTCTCGACCTTTTGTACAATCTATGAAGGGGCGTATACTAGCTTTTTCCAGCTTTTTTGACTATCCTATGCAAGCACCTCTTATAGTTCATATTTATTTTGTTTGCTCGAGCAAAAGCATAAGCAAGCAGAGTAGTTTTATACTCAATTGACCCAACTTTTAACCTTGTTAAAATAGGGAATGGGTCTTTAGGTAGTGATAAGTCGAGATCATGAGCACAACCAATGACCATGAGCATAAGACAGGTCCAACTAAAGTAAAAAAAGTGTTATTGGAAGATTAACACCTAGGGGGTAGCTTGAACTATGACATTCATTGGTCTAATCATAACAGGCCAGTATCAAATAAAACTCATCCATTCATGCCAACAAATGGGAGTTGTTCTTTAACTACAGTGGTGAACATCGTTGGATGTCTTGAACATGTAAATATTTTATGGCTGGCCACAATTAGGAATGTATAAGTTGATGACTTCCAAAGTAACAGTGGTAAAATTTGAATGTCTTGAACACGTGAATATTTTGTGGTTGGTCATAATGAGGAATGTGTGAGTTGACGACTTTCGGAGTACTTACAGTTTTGCATCAAAGTTGAAACCACCATGTGCAAGCCCGCCCTGAATAAAAGGTAAAGATGTTGTGTAAGTAGGATTATACAATTTTTATGGCATTCATAAACATGAAAGAAATTAGAGACTTCTTTGGATAAAAATCAAGTAAAGGCTTACATTCTTGATAACAGTCAACATGATCAAAGTTGCTTCACTAATATCTGTGAGAAATTGATCAGTATCCCAACCTAGACATGTTGAATACAAAATATAAAATATTAGCTCAAAAAGGGATGCGTTCCATTCTTCGAAAGTAAAAACTTATGAATTCAATCAAATAAAACAGGACTATAAGCCCCATTACATGTTTGGGCATCTCCAGTGTTTGCGTCAATATTACCAAGTATCCCATAAATTCATGCCATCTCCATCTCATGATGACAGCTGAAAAAAGTCATCATATATTAATTCCCAAAGATATCATCCATTTTACTACTGAACTGTAAACATTCATAAATAAACATATAATTTGGTCCCTAGGAGAAATCACAAGGAAATAAAAACTATCAAGGGGCGGATAACTGACAGACTTTACACTGACTTTACCATAATCCAATGACACTATAATTAGCGGTTTAATAGAACGTTAGTGGGAAGTTTGCTTACCTGTGCCCAAATAGTGTTGCATGGTTGCACTCAATGTTCAGTTTAAAATCATCTGGATTGCAGTCCATCCATGTCAAATGCAGAAATTGATTGTCAATTTAGCAACTAAAAACAGTACATGTTAGAACTAAAAAAAAACAATTTCAAGAATCATTCCCAAACATGGTTTACATGAGACTGCAAAATTACAGGGAAAATCATGAATCTATGAGACAAGGAATATGCCCAAACACAATCCCTTAATATGCACATGATGGTGAAAAGCCAAAAGTTTAAAGAAATGACAGCAGAAAACATCCAAGGACAAATTCCTTGCAGGACAAGGAATGGCTTCATTTTGTAATAAACAACTACAAGAACTATGCACATGCAACATTGTGTAGTATTAAAGTGTGGTTTTAAACAGGCATCAGCAAAGTCCAACCATATCAAATGCAATGGAGCTGGAAACTTGATATTACAAAAGAAAAGCATGGCAGTCCCTTCTAAATTACATGAATTCATTAATAAAAAATTCAAATGTGCAAATGTAACCAAAGGATAATAGACACAATGTTAAGATGTTAAAATTATGTTGTAATAAGGGATGAATTACTTCAAAGTTCAAAAAATGCTATGTGCAGAGGTTGGATCAAAATTCAAAAAAATTATGTGCACTTAGGAGGCTAGAATACTTTACATAAGCATATGCAACATTCTGACAAAAGAAAAGCATTCAAGAATTGAAGAAATATACACATGCAAGTCTATATCTCTGTAGGAAACCCATTGTTGTTGTAGCATCCGAATCATACCTAGAAAAAAGGATAACCAAATCTTAAATTACTGTTAAACATGTCAACTTCTAATAGTACAACAAATGGAGATGAAGACAGAAAACAATGAATTTATACAAAAACTTAAAGAATGATTGATATTTAATGGTGTTTTGTAGGCTCTTATGGTTTGGGTTCATTTAGAAGAGTTCCTATAACCAAAACAAGAAGGCTTAGCCATGCTAAAGTGAAAATTTGGCATCCCTTTAATTAAGCTTTGAAGTTTGACATAGACTAACATTAAATCAAGGCACTGGGTTCCTTCAAAATTTCACCCAAGCACATTTTTTTCCTAATCTGCTAGAAGTATAGGTTTAAGAAAAAATGTTACCATTGAAGCCTATACTCTTCTTCCAATTGACTGTTGCTTGTAGAAACCTATCCTACAAATTGAAATAGAACCAATTTTAACACTTAGCATTAAAATAGTAATAATAATAAAGGAAGTCAAAATATCAATAGAATGGTATACAAAGTTCTGACATACAATGTTTAAGAAAATGCAAATAAAATTAAATATTAAACTGAAAAACACAAAATATTTAGGTGTGAAGCTGAATCAAGAAGAATTTATTCGACATGGCTTGAATTTCGGTGAATTTCAAAGTTCAACCTTGAAATTTGCTGACTTTGGTGGCAGGTTAAGTCCAGCTGCACTGTGGTATGTACTATGCACACACCCAGCAGGTTCATGGTGGAGTCGATGTCTAGGAGGTTAAAGATCTTTCCCAAGTTGTGAACTCATAACATTTACCATCAAAGTAGTTTGTACCAAAGGCTCATAAACAATTACACCAACAAATTTCTTTAAAAGTGACTGATTGGGGGAAGGTTGAGTTGATCTACACTATACTATGCACACACCCAGCTAGGTCATGGTGGATTTGGCACACAAGATGTGAAATTTCTTTCCCATGTTTTGAACTCATCATGTTTACCATCAAAGCAAGTTTTGGTGAAGATTCATAACCGACTCCAACAAATTACTTTAAAAATGACTCATAGGAAGAAGGTTAAGTCCACATTGTACTATGCACACACCTAGATTGCTCGTTGTGGAGTCGACGGTTGGGAGGTTGAATATCTTTCCCAAGTTTTGAACTTGTGACATTTACCAAAGTAGTGTGTAGCGACGGTTCATAAACATGATAATGAATGCATAATAATATTGGGTATCACCTAGCCGCCATGGTGTAGACCAATTGGCGACAGGGTGCAATGATTTGATGAGAATGGAAGGTCCTCTAGGTTACAGGAACCTCCGGTATAATTTGAGGTGGGAGATAAGATTGATGTCCCAAAAGTTGATTAGAAGAAGAAAAATGATATTCAAATTGGAAAGATGTCTTTATTACTAATCAGTTCAATTAGGAAGTCGAGAATACAGGAGGAATAGAAACAAGTGGCAACACCTAAAGTTACAGTTCAGGTGAGTATTCTTCCTAAGAAGTTTTTCACGCATGTTGCACTAACATCTTCTATCATTGATATAGAGGTTTCTAGCAGTGAGAAAGAAGCTGAAGCATAGGTATGGCAAGATGCTATGATGGAGAAGTATGCCCACTGTGGAATCAATAATTGATTCTAAGCATGCAGTCATTGACTAAGTCTTCATTGAACAAGGGGAGTACACATTGAAGATTCTGGAAAATCAAGATGAAAAAGGGAGTGCCTTGGTTTGGTGAACACCTTCCTTGAAAAGCAATGTTGGCTTTACCTTCCTGCCCCAAATGTGATTCTCCTTTAGAGGCACATGCATGCTTTAAAAATTACAGCATGCATGTGCTATCCTTAGAAGCAAGGTTATCTTTATCTTTTTCCATATTTAGAACACGCCTTTCTGATCTTTAGTTAGTTGGTGTTCTATGTTTAGATGGGGCACATGGATCAAGAAATCCCCATAATTAGGTAGGGCATTATCTCCAAGAAATAAGATGCATCAAGTCTTCTTTAGTGGGTGCTCTAATTTAGGCAACATTATCTATACAGGGAGGGCTAGGTTGGGGTTAGGGTTTCTTCTCCTAATCTAGGCATGCCATTGGAGAAGCTATCTTTGTAAACCATATCGCCTGTCATAGTCTATAAAAGAAAGGCATGGCAAGTGTGTGAGACATTCAGTTTTGAGCTATTGTTTTATAACTTCTTATCTGAGTAATAAAAGTTATGTGTGATCTAGTGCTGCTATCTACATGATGTTACAATTACCAAAATTCTAGTATTTATGTAGATTAACACATAACAATCCATTGTTGGGAGTTTTTTCCATTTAATGAAGTGTTTGCACTAGTGAGTATAGTCTAGGTTTCTGATTCTAAATAGTGCACTATTTTGAGAGGTGCTTAGTCAGTTTTAGTAAGGGTTTTTCTCACTAGGATTGCAGAGTTGTGTATCACGAATTAAATTCTAACATCAAGTGTGCTTCCAATGTTGATCTCATGCTTCCATTTTCATATTTGTTCCTTCGTGTCCCCAGTAGCTGAATGGAAGAAAATCAAAACCCACAGAAGTAACATAACTTATAACTTTCACCAGTGCACCTAGTGCTACAACTTATAACTTTCACGAGTGCACCTAGTGCTACAACTATGGTGCAATGACTATTATTTTCATCATTGCACCTAGTGATACAACCAGTGCTAATATTTGTCTTACATGATTATTAGTCGAGTCCCTTCACTATGAGACTTTATTCTCTATCTTAGGAAGTGAAACTCAAAATAATGAAAGGTCCCAACACAGTAAAATCCCTTGTCACTGACAATGAGGTTCGATGAAGCCCATTCTGAAGGTTCAGATGTTTTACTCTAAGAAGAAAAGAAAGATCTTGAAGAAACAATGTTTTATATAATAAAGCATGCATACATAATATACTCTAATTTGAAAAACCAGTGCCTATAAAATAAAATATTCTAGTTTAATACACTAGCACATACATGGAATGTCCTTTGTTATAGTTCACTTGGTTGAAAGTTACTTTTTTAAAATTTTGTGCTCTGCTAAACCCTAAATCCTAGATCACGAGTTGCATGTGTTCACCTCCCTCATGGAGCCTCTCCTAGACCCTGTTCCGAGTGGGTTTCTTAAGATGAAGTAGAGGCATTTCACTTCCTTGTTGCCTCTATTCGGTTGTCGCCTGTTGTTGCTTCTCAACCCTCATGGCTTGTAAAGCTTTCCTTAGTGCTTCAAATCTTCCATGTTTGACATCACAACAATTCCGTTGTTGATCAATTCATGAATGAAGCAATGAATCTTGATAAGGGAGCCCTTGTCAAACATGGGTGCCCTGGAAACAAAGGTGGTTTCCCTAGATTTAGAATGGTTATCCGCATGGAGGATTTAGTACTTTCAATCTTACCAATCAAGGCATTAAAGGAGAAAATTACACTTGGTAACCATGAATCCTTTGGAGGACGAAAGGTCTCATCTTCATTGATTTAAATTATGGAACCATTACACTCCCTCATCCTTTCACATTCAGTCCCAAGCATTTCAATATGATGGATTCAGTTTGTGTTTCACTCAATGTTGGTGAGATATTTCTAGTGCAGTTCTTTTTGGACCTATAAGGCATTGGTGGTGTGGAATTCCCACTCGTCGATCATCATCTCTTAGTGAATTTTCCTTTTAATGGTAGAACAAAAATGCCATTGGTTTTGACCAAAACATGTAGAGGTTTGGTTTATCATTTATCTCTCATTTGTTGAAGATTAAGCCCAGTAAAAGTTTATGTCTAGCATTTTTAAACATTTTCCTATGACCCTAGTAAATCTATCATATGATTTTAATGCTATGCAAACCCTATTGAATATTTGAAGCATTAAATGAGTTGCAGAAACATATACATGACAGAGTTTGTGTAAATGAACCAATACAACAAACAAGCTTCACATACATGATCCTAATTTGAACATCAAAGCATTCAATACATAGTTTATCTTTTCAAGAGGATCTCACTACTTTCAAACTTACCTTATGCTATGTGAAATCTTTCATGCTACAATTCTGATATATTTTCATAGTGAGGTTTCATATGGAAATCTCTAATTCTTATTTGCAGATATTTTATCTATAGATATTTTAAAATTTATCATTAAACACATCAAATCTTTTGAATATCTAAAAATGAGCATTCAATTGTAACAAGGTACCTCATTCAACATCCTGTGTAGTTCATCCCTTGCTTATACAACACGGTCTCTATCACTGCTATCAACCACAAAGATGAGTCCCTGAGTATTTTGAAAGTAGTGTCTCCATAGTGGACGGATATGTTTAAAACACAAAATAAGAGAAAGAATGCCAGGATTTGAGACATTTCAAATCAAAGAAAAGACTAAAATGATAGGATGCAATTTTTAACTGCTGAATTGAAACAAACGCATAGAGTAGAATTTAAAAAACAAACAAGCATAAGTAATACACTGTCAAGAAAAGGACTTAGACAACCATGTGCTGGAAAAATAATAATGTAATTTTCAATATCTTCATGGCATCCAAAGTGAGGTTCAAGATAAACTTCAGCAAGCCTAATTTTAGAAACTTATAAGCTAAAAGTGGATCACATAAAATGGCATTTTATGCACAAAACACAGAATGTTGGCCCAAGCATAATTATACAGTATCAACTATATATTTTCCCCCGTGGAGATATCCTTGACTAATGTTGGTCAATCAGTTAATCTAGGGCCATATCAGTCTAAAGTTTAAACTTTGTGTTGAGATGAAACCGATATATCCCCATTAGGATGAAGCACACCCATGTGCTTAGTTCTAGTATCACTATATAAAAAGATCTCTATTTTTCTATGTAATGTTGATAATCTAATGGAAATTATTATGAATAATTCATATGTGAGTGATAAAGTAAATAATTAAATGTAACAATGAGAAAATAATTTGAACGAGAGAAGGCCACTTGATATCACAAATGTTTGTTATAGTAAGCCATGCACCACAGTAAAACCAATTTTAAACTTTAGCTCAAACTAGACAACTTTAAATATCATAAGACAGGTGAATAACAATATTTTAACATCAGAGGCAAACAGGTGCAGGGGAATCACTCACAATCCCAAAGGAAATCAAGAAATAAATTTTGCTTGGGGACTTGGAGAACCCACCAACAATCGTCTCCCTTAAGAGTTTTGATTCCATTGAATAAAAAGGGTATGAACATAAAATGAATATGAAAATTTCTTGTTAAGGATCTTGCATAATTTGAATGAATTGATTGAATAATTATTATTCATAAATCCTATTATAGCCACTAAATTCCTTAATACATTGTTAGGGCTTGAACCCATTTTATCTGTAACTAATTGTAAGGCTTTAGGATTTGCTCACACCTTAGCTTCCTGGTCACAAAAGAGCTCCCTACCCTGACCCCCCCCAGGTTTTGTTTTCTTTTGGATAGGTGATGAGTCAGAGGAAATATTGAAAATGAAAAAAGATACATCTAATCAAATTCATTATGAGACTTTTTCCAAAAAACATGATATTAAGAGGGAACTACATAGGCAGGAAAACTGGCAAAAGACACATGGGATAGCTGAGAATAACAAAAATCCTACTGCATCCCTGATATCATCTGATAAGAAAGACAGGAAGATGCTCAATTCAGTTCAGGTAGGGATTAAAAAGCACAGTTCATTATCAACATCTACATCCAACAACATGAGGTCCACACGAAAAATAAAGAAGCCTACAAGCCATTTTGAGGACCATTTGTGGTCTGGTGTTGCTGGTGCAGTGCCTAAAATCCATTTTGAGAACCATTTGAGGTCTGATGTTTCTAGTGCAGTATCTTTAATAACTGATCCAGATTTGAAGAAAAAAAAGAGAGACTTTAAAAGGTCGTTAGAGAGTGAAAGCAATATTCATAATGATGAGACACTATTTTGAATTGCTCTTCTTATCTTGAAGAAATTAGGATACAATCACCAGATACATGCATTATTTCAGAGCAGAAAATGAGTGAAAAGCAGTTTGGTCAGAAAAGTCAAAGCATGGAAAAATAAATTACAGGTTCTCTATTAGTGCCTGAAAGTGAGTTCCTAGATCATAGAAATCAGTCACAGATAACATTGTCAGCAATTTTGAATCTTTTAAACATGGAAAAACTGAAGAGAGCATTTAAGTTCCAAACTGTAAAGAAAATTTGAAGGGTGATATGTTCAGGAAGCTATGGCTACATGTGTTGTTGAGGTTGCAACTTCTTTAGTGGAGCCAGTGGCAACTGGTGTGACTGGACAGGATGATGCATACAATATTTTTGTAGATGAAAAATCTTATACTAAATGCTTTGATAATGACAAGAAGTCAGTTAAGGGAATTGAGGAATGTGTCAAAGTAGACACATTGATCCAAAAAGAAGCAACCAAAACAAGAGGTAGTAAGAAACAGTTAAGGTAGAATTGAGAAATCTTGAAAAATGTAGTGAGCTAGTTTATGCTTCATCTCATATACTAAAAGGCTAAAGCTTCAAAAAAATTCAAAAGGTTTAGTAGATTAGGGAAGTTAAGTAAATTGTTTTGAAAGTCCTTTAACAAATATTCATTAGCTTTACTTTGGTAATTGATGACCCAAATCTTCTTTGAATGGTTAGTACACACCTCAAAACTGACCAGATTTATCTATCTATCATTAAATGCAATAAATTTTCATGACAATTTATTATTATTATGTCCAGTAGGGACTTCATTTTTAAACAATGACTTTTACCTTTCACCTTGCTATATCTTTTGCGATATCCCTTTCCATCCAGTCACCATGCTCCCAGAAAACATGTTCATACCTTTCATGTTCCTGTAAAGCTAATCTATAAACAAATAAAAAAAAATACAACATCGCTGGAAAATTCTGATTCCGAATTCCAAAATATTGAGCATTAGTTAAACATAATAATAATTCCAAAAGATTCTGAATTTTCAATATAATAACTTATAAAAATGTATATCATTGCACCTTCTCCCAATCATTTTGGTGACCTAGAATCCCATTACACTTCCATGATTCATGTAAACTTTTACAAAATGATACATAATACAGTTCTACGGTACTTGATGACAGTTGAGGAAGGTTGGCTTCCCCCAAAGGAAAGGAAAACCAACAAATTTATATTGGTTTTCTTACTATACACCTCATGAGGAGTCGTGTCAACTAGTGGTGATGTGGGTGATCGATTTTTCAGATAACATGCATTGCCGATTGATAGTTGTGTGACCATCCACATCCCTTGGATATTGTGGAACATATGTCCATGCATAGTGAACAAAGTCCTTGAAAGTCTTTATGCATGTTGAGACAATATATTGAATAGCATGCACATGCAACCACCAACTTTCTGCCTTACTAATAACTACACCTCCAGGCCATATCCAGATGTATCATATCCAAAAAGAAATCTAAGAACTGGAATATGTATTCTCATCCATATCATATTTGTGTTATGGTAACTACAGCTCAAAACCTACATAAGTTACATATGGTAAACAAGTAATATCTGACATAAAAGGAAAAATAGCACTAATTCTTAGATCGGGGACATGAGAATTAGATGTGTCATTAAAGGAAAAGAGAATTATAAAGAGAAAATATAAAATCAGATTCAAAACAATACTACTATAATAAAATTTGAACTCTAATAAACAAACATAATTTTCATCTCTTTCAACTTAAATCTCCATTATTCACTGCATTAAATTTGGTCCTCGAGTATCATCAAATGCCATGTACAGTAACAACATGATAAAATAATGTACATTAGATATCAACAGTAAATAATCATCACCAATATTTGTATCAACCATATACTCAAATTTTTCAGATTTGATCTTGTCACCGAAGGGACAAGTCAATCTAGACAAACAATTTATGTACCTTAAGAGAGATCCAGAGAGGGTTAAAGTATAAGCATATTCATATTGAGAGAGATCCATACTTCTTATTCAACAAGAACATTCATACCCAGTACAGTCATGATGTCAAAGGACACACAGTCATGTTGGGTAAGGATGCAGTCACATACTGCAGAGACACACAAGCATACTTTGCATAGTCGTGCTTGAAAAAACACAATCCACCCATAAAGTGAAACTCACTATCACATTTGGGAATACCCCATAGTCCACACAAGAAAACAGGCTCATGGTCACCTCATGTTCATGCTAAGGAAGGACCCGCAGTCCACTCGAGAAAACAAATCATGGTCATACCGGAGAAGGACACACAGTCCACCAAGAAAATAGATCACGGTCACGTTAGGGAAGGACCCACAGTCCACTCAAGAAAATAGATCATAGTCATGCTGGTGAAGCACCCATAGTCCACCAAGAAACAGATTATGGTCACGCTGGTGAAGGACCCACATTCCACCCAATAAAATAGATCACAGTCATGCTAGAGAATAACCTCTCAACGTATCACCAAGGCACGGGTTTTTCATCCGTGTTGAAGGACCCACAGTCCACCAAGAAAGTTCAAAGAAACAAATCACAGTCATGTTGGTGAAGGACCCACAGTCCACCAAGAAACAAACTCACGGTTACATTGTGGAAGAACCCATAGTCCACCCAAGAAATAGGCCACGGTCATGCTGGGGGAGTACTCACAATCCAACAGAATCACGGTCACGTTGGTGCAAAGTGACCATGTGGAAGGTGTAACAAGTAAATCCCAGTCACGGGGGTGGTGCAGCAAGATATCACATGGAGCAACAACAAAGATCATGCAAAGATCACGCAGAGGGAGAGAGCTTAGTCACACTGAGCAGCAGACCATGAACCAGATCCATCTCTCATGTTAAATTAAAAATTTAATTTATAATCTAGATACTCCTTAAGATAAGGTATCAAAACATTAATAAACATCACCTATGGACAAATTAAGATAAAGGATCATGATTCAACCAAGGGGGCCACAACACAACAAACAACAAACCCAAAAGGTCAAGGTGAACCATATAAGGTGGGCATGCAACTCCTTTATAGGACCAACAAGACCAATAATATTTTCTCTCTCTCAAGGTACATTGTTTTATATATTTTTGTCATCACTGTATAATATTCATTGGTTATAGAAAGTAGAACCACTCCAGAGTCCATCCCACTCCATACCACAACAGGTGCACAACAATGAGTTTTATAACAAGATATTTTCCACACCATAGCCATCTTTCGAATCAACAACAATCACAATTCCCTAATGAGTTAATATGCACTCCACACAAACATGAAGAAATTAAAGAACATGATATGACATTTAAGAAAACATTTAGAAAACACATTTCAAGAAACACACATTAAGTAATATTCCATTTAAGTATTGAAGAGCAAAAGAAAGTATATGAAAACTCTAACATGGGCATGGGCACCAAAATTTGACAAACAAAAACTTGTTTCATCCTTTTAAAAGTAATATTAAACATAATCGTTGAACTAGACAACAGTTCAGTAACCCTCAAGAACCATGCTCCAAGAACGCATAGAGAAATATTTGACAATCGATAACTTCACATAATGTTATCCCAACCGTTCGGCATCTGAACCATTCACCGCACCTGAAGATAAGAGAAATTAAAATGAGTATGAAATTTATACAAACGAATCAACAATAATACAAAAAATACTACTTTATAAATAAGTTATAAGATAGTAGAACAAAAGATAAGATAAATTAGAATGGTTTGAAAACTTCACCCTATTTAAATTTTTAATGAAATCCTCAAAAATTATGTGGTCATTTTATTCTAACTTGTATGTGTCTTTCTTGATATTTTATGATAGATTTGTCATTTCTATAATAGATTCAAGTTGTATGAATAGATGATCTGTTTAATCATACGTGTACATGTGTTTCCCCTTTATTCTATTGTACCAACAACATTGAAGCTCAACACCTTCAAGCCTATCCAAAATATTATTTTCATTATGGTAATCAAACACCCTATTACCATCCTTCTTTCTTATTCTTTGAACTCTTCCAATGTACCAAGTCCCAGAAGAAACGTCGTGCTTTGTACTTTGAGATACACATTTTCTTGTAGTATGTTCAGCTACAGCTATAGACTCGCTCTCAAACAACACCACACAATCTGATCCAATTCCAAAGCCAATTGCAACACCCTTTTGGGGGGGCCTCTCATCTCACCTGAAGTATACTCCATTCCTCACTTTAGTCAATCTATCATTTGATAATGTCGGGTTTCCATTCAATTGAATAACCAAACAAGATTTGTACATGTCCTTGCCATCGAGCTCCACCAACGGTTTGGTAGTTATGTTTACATTTTCATCAACAGAATCTAAAATTCCATCCAAGTCGTGCCTCCACTCACTTTCCATCGTTTGCAATTCACTATCATTGAGTACCATAAAAGATGAATATTGGAATATGGATGTGGAATGACCCGGTGGAGAATTATCAACTACTTCATCCACATCTTCAAATGTTGGAACATTGTGATCCTCTATCCATGGTTTAAACCACCAAGAATCTTTTGTGTGTCTTTTTGGTTGCATGCCAAGACCTTGTAAAATTCCCTGTGCATCCTCCAATCCTATCTTGAGATCTTCTATAATTTTATTATCTATGGAAATTGAATCATATTGTGACAAGACATCACCTTCCTCTACTGTTTGTTGATGCAATTTGTTCCAGATACTCATTTGTTTCTTATGATATTTATTGAAATGAAGCCCTTGGGGATTCGATTCTTCTTCAACAACTCTATTAAGGGTTCCAATAGCATGAATTAAATCAGCAAAATCATATTCCCTCTCTACTCCAACCATGCCACCGACTTTGCTAAAGAAGCTCTCACATACATCTAACCCATTCAGGTGCAATGCGCATGGTAAGTTAGAATATTGATCACGAAATAATCTCATCAACAAAACCGCAAAGTGGCAAGAAACTTTCACATATTGATATGCCTCTCTGCTAATGAAATTAACGTTGACAATAGTATTTGCTTGTTCTCTAACCCAACATAGCCATAAGGTGAAGAAATGATGGACTCTTGAAGAATTCCGCACTCTATCACAAAGAGTTAAACTAGGAGACAAAAAAAATATCAATATAGTCAACAACGATTGCTAGATAGGTCTATGTACCCAATGTCCTATCTGTCCTGCCACCTGTACTTCTCATTTCCTTCAAGCACCTCTGGACATTCCTTGAAGCAATGTGTTGTGCTGAGCCCCAGTTTTTGCAATCAATACTCTCTATATCCTCAATTTTAAGCTTGTGTTCATCCACTTTAAAATTGTTATAAACCATTCTTACATGCTTAAAACTAATCAACTCTTCTCCAACAATCAGATCTCGTCGACCACTAAACAAAGGATTCACTAGCTTTTTGGCATTGTGGATGTAATCTTGGTCATGAAGTCCTGTTACTTTAAATCCACCATACAACCCATTTAGCCTCCACCCTTCCCAAGGAATTTGATATATCATGCATGTCGTTGAGTAATAATCCTTCAACATAAGCATTCTTCTTCTACTATCCCCATCTGAGGAATGACCAATAATAGTTCCTAAAAAATATTCCACATGTTTCTTCCATAGGTCTTCTACTTTTTACCATTGTTGATGGACAAAATTTGCATCAAACCTATTACACGTTGGATGAACAACCACAACCAAATGAGGAATCTTCTCATGTAAAGGGTTTGCAATAATACCACGTGTATAATGGCCAGTCACACAATTCTTGAAAGCATTTGTAATAATCTCATATCCTGCAGTGCCCTCACCAACTGTCACCAAGAAATGTGATTGGCACTTATGTTCTTCTTTCTTACCACAAAAACCCACCAATGTATCACTTTTTTCTACCCACCTTACATATTTTTTCACAACAGTTTCATCTTCAGCAAGACATACAGGAATTGGGCCCTTGGTACCATGTTTGGCTTTATAGGAAGCATAAAGTTTTTCGATTGTCTCAAAAATGTACTCTTGCTCCCCTCGGATATATTTCAATGATTTTCTAACTTGCCTTAAAGTCGTAGATATCGAAGGGCCATCCAGATTCAAGCTAATAAAGCTATGTAATCTAGGACCTCCCCATAACTTAATCATCTCATAAATGGATTGAGTGGATGCACTATACCTTCTACCCAAATTTGAACGAAATAGGTTGTGAAATATATCTTGAACAAATTCCCAAACTGCATCTTTACCTTGTAATTTTCCTTTCTTATGAGCCTCACACACATCCTTCCTTCCTGCAGATTCGAACAAATTTTCCCTTAGAGACCTTCTTCTAATAGGCAGTGTAGCAACCTTTGTCCTCTCCCACTAAAGAGATCGCATTGTTAACCTATGTGTATCATTTTCTTCTCTTGCAACAATTTTGAGTTCAGTTTGATTCAAATGGTCCAACCTTCTCCCTTTCCATGTATCTCTCCCATGTATTTTCATGTTGCTCCGTGATTCACGATATAAACGCATTCGAAAGTCATCACAATTAGGTATCATCTTACAAAAATTGCATGTCAATGAATCAAAAGTTATTCCTATTTCAGAAACCCTCTTGCAATGAATAGGTATGTATGTACCATTAATACTGCATTCAGTACCATGATAATTTAGTGTTCTCTTGGTATGTTTCTCTATGGCCCACATTTTTCCACCATGTTGGTCATCCATTCAAACCTTTGTGTCCAATATCTCCCCTCTTCTCTCAAGATAGGGATCCCAATACCCCAAACATAATAATATTGGGGGAGGTATTTGTCCTAGAACAAGATGAAAAAACACATTGGTTAATGATCTACTAACTGCTACTAACAAGTAATAACAAATAAAGTAATGTGCATATTCAAATTCAAATTAAATTAAAACTTGGGTAATTTCCACACCTGAAGTGCAACCATGTGGACTTGTAGAAGCCCCATGTAATGGTGATGGTAGTGATGGGATCAAGAACTTAGACAAACTTTGTTGGGACTTTTCATTGGTAAGCTTCTTTGGTCTCCCAACCGTTCCACTCCTCAACACAACTGTATCATGTGAACCCTCAACCGTAGTATTACTAGTGTGCTTCTTTGATTTCATGTGTTCATTTAGAGAACTAACAATATTACCACTTGCCGGCACCAAAGAGAACCATCTATTACATCGTGTACATTCCACTCTTACTTTTTTCTTGTCCTCATAGTTTGCAAGTGTTGCTTCCACCACCTTGAACAAATTAAGCTCTTGCATTTGGTTGAAATCATGTAGAAGTTTGATTTCTTGATCAATATCAAGTTGATCTCTAGCCATTGTTGTCTGTTGTTCTTTGTTACCTGAAGGAATTTCATTAATTCCCAACATTGAAATTTGACATTGATGGGACCCTGTTTTCATATGATTGTTTTTGAAGTTACAAATTGTTCGTGTTTCCAAGGATACTTCCCCCGTTCCATAATCAATGCCATATATTTCACAATGGATATTTATATTAGGTTTTCCATTTTCTAAATATACCTTTAGTGTTAGCTTCTCCTTGACAAACTCTTCCATTAAACTATTCACTTTATGTTCCCAAGATGCCAATACATTAGGATCAACCACAACTTGTTCCACTGACTCGGACACATTACCAACTCTTGGTTGTTTATGTATAGGTTCCTCCACATTCCCTTCAATGTTATCAGAGATTGGTGTTCCTTCCATTACATGTGATTCCAATGTTTCAGCAACCATCATGCATACTTTCCTCTTAATGCCTACATTTGTTGTTGTAGGTTTCCTTATTTCCTCTTGCTTTGCATTTAAAGGACATCCAATTGAGCCAATAATAAAATCAAAAGGATATTCAATGACTTCATCATTCACAATTTCACAATGGATATCAGCATATGTACAACCTTTTTGACACTAGACTGTGCCAAGGGCACAATTCTCTTCACCAATAAAAATTCCAAAGTCCACAATATCACTTGGATCCATCTGCATTTACATCCATGTGTACCTTTTAGTTGGGTAATAAATGAATAAAATTATAACATTTCTTTCAAAAGTTTGGATATAATATGGCTACGAAATGAGGTGAGTGCATCCATAAATAAATGAAAGAAAAAGTAATTCAAATTTACACATGCATATTAGTTCATTAATAAAACAAAGAGCTAGGAAGCAAGGTATGCACTTTCAATTCAAATCTCTAAAAAGGATGAATAAATCTTACTATCAGGATGAAACACCTTGAAACAAAATGTATTGTTAGTGGCTTATTCAAATAGCCCTCCCCAAACTGAAGAGTTAGCTTCAACGTACTTGCAGAATATCAAAAGGTGATCAAAACAATAGATGAAAAAACATAGAGGTGATCAAAGGTCTTTGTTCTTTTTGGAATTTAGTCTTGTTCTTTTTTATGAAAATGCCCCAAGCATTACAATCCACTCTAGGAAATGATAAAAACATCCTAATTGACTAATATTCCCAACCTGCAAGCCTAATCTCTATTCTACATGGTGTTTGGCCTTGGGGTAAGAGAAAAAACTCAGTAACAAGTGAACTCGCCTAATAAATGAATAATGGTCCAAGGAGAGATAAATTTGTTCAATAGTCACTCACAAAGCTCAAGTAAACCATTTTGGAAACTTCCTACATAAATGAAACAACTCTTAAATTCACTCCCTAGATCTTTGAGATCATTTTTGCATCCAAATGGTGAAGATTGCGTAGTTGTTAGAGCTTCCACAGCTCTGCAACACAATGAAATTGCAGCCATAACACTTTAAGCGACCTACATCTCTCACATTAGTGTGAATAGGTATTGTAGCTCTAATGATAGGTAACAAAGAGAAATCAGCAAGATTTTGGAAGGGAGGCATTTAATTTCACATCATAATCTTAATATGCATACTCCTTTTATCATCAACATTGTAGACCTAGTCAAACTGATGTAGACAGTGCTAGAATTACTCTCACACAATTTTTTAGCTATGTAGAAGATATGTGATGACACATCCTTTGTTAACATAACATTGGACTAGTCACCTTTTGGTAAACAAGACACATATACTATAGAATGCATAACATGTTTTATAAATGTTATATAATATGAAAAAAATGAATTATCAAACTTCATATAACGACAATTAGTATTAAATATAGTTCTGGAATTACTATTCTTCTATTAAATAATTTAGCTATGTAGAAGATACGCTATGAAATATTATTTGACAACATTGGATTGGTCACCTTTTAGGTTGTAAGCAAGGGTCATATAATAGGATGCATAAAATGTTTTTTTAAGGTTATAATATGCCAAAAATGAATTATCAAACTTCATATAAAGACATCTAGTTCAGAGACTCTTCCAGATAGCTACATTAAGAGGTTAGATAACCAACTTCACCACCAAGATCAAAATACCAAGAAATACATCCCATCTTCATCCTAACTTCAAAAGATGTCTACAAGGGAATACAAGAAGAACCCAGTCATGGCTTATCCAGGGATGCACTTATGAACCTACCAAGAAACCGATACAAGAGGAGATCAACGTCTGCCTCAGACATCCAAAGGATCTGAAAAATCTAAATTATGTCATACTCTTGAAAAAATAAACATCAAATATGTCAAAGAGAGTAGGTCAAGCTCAAATTAAAAGAGCTTCATCGATCCATTCCCCACTATTTCACCTTCACATATTTTAGTGAACTGTAAGAGGCCAGATGCCATAGAGAGTGCCTCCTTGTATAAGACATCTAGCTTCTTGTTGTGTTCTTTGTAGACATGAGAAAAATCAAGGGAAAGAAAGTATGATTCGAGATTCCTGACATTTTGACACCATCCATATTCCTGGTTCTTGAGAAGAGTTATCATTGTCACCAAAGCAACTACTTCCCTCGCTTTGGGTTTAATCCAACACATGGAGGGCTTACCTAAGAGAAACTAAGTTGTAAATATAGATGTAATTTCAGAGAGACTTAGGTTGCTACATCAACTATGAATGATTTCTTGCTGTAAATCAAGTTGATGTTAAATAAATGTTTTCAGAAAGATGTTAGTTGATGTTAAATAAATGTTTTCAGAAAGATGTTAGTTGATGTTAAATAAATGTTTTCAGAAAGATGTTAGTTGATGTTAAGTTGATTTCAGAAATGAAGTTAAATGATTTCAGAAATGATGTTAAATGATTTCAGAACTATTTTCAATGTTCTTTATTAGTGCAGAGTTACAGTTCGAATATTAATTAATGTATGTGTAGATTCCCTCAAACTGTAGATCTGAATTATTAATTCAATTACTGCTATAAAACCTGCCAGAAATGTATCTTTTTTAACAACTATGGTCCATTTTGTAGATTTTGTAAGATCTTAGCTCTGTCTAATACCAAGTTTACATTTTTTCTATGATGCTTATTGATGCACAATGTGCTATGAATCAAGAAGACACCAATAGTATTTTTTGGTGCTACTTTAATTAGGTGAACCATGGCTTCAATATAAATGTAGAGGATCCTAGTTGGGAAAGAAGCTTCACAAATATATTCACAACTCCCCAAAACTCTTCATAGAATCTTTAAATATTAAATGTGAATGAAAAAAACCAACAAATGTACACAATTGAGAACTATGATGTAATGCCCCGGTTTTGACCCCGTTGCATTAGATGTACATGATGTATATATTGTAATGATCATGGTGCGGAGCTAAAGGCCAAGGCCCCACCATTGATCAGTTATGCTATGTTTTGGATTTAAATTTATCACCGATGGTATATCGGGACATGCAGCATATATTATGCCATCATCATGTAAATATGCATCTATAATTAATTAAATGAACACAACCAGCTACGATCGCGGAAACTAAAATGAGAAAGGGGCATGGTTTTCACAAGGATAAGGGTGGGGAAATTTTCAAACCTTGGCCAATGAGAGAAAAACCCATGTGTCATTCTCCTTTGTTTTATTCCAACCACTTTCATTAAATAATGGCTGCTGGTGGTTGAGGCAGTTATGGTCTTTGGGAGTGGGGTGGTAGGACTTTCAGTCCTCACCCACATGCACACTTCACCACTGTTGACTTCACAATGGGAGAAAAACCTTCACGCACTCTCCGCTACGCAGGCTCACATTTTGTCTGTCCACCTCCACGCACAGGATTTACCTGGTTTTCACTCCCGCGGACACATTCTCCTCTCCACGCCAGTGCTGAACACTCACGCACATCCAATTTCGCGTCCTCTCTGTAGGCTGTCCATCCACACACAGGAGCGGGAGTTGTTCATTCTCGCACGCAGGATTTTCCTAGTTTTGCTCACGCTATTTTTCCCTCACGGATTCTGTGGACGGGTGGGTGTGTATTTTCCTCACTGACTGATTCGTGGGTCGTTGTGGTCTTCCTTACATCATGGTTGTTGTGGACTTCTTTATATCTTGGGGACAAGATTCTGCTCAATTTCACGCACAGGTCGGAAGTCTGTATTTATTCTCTCCCGCAGGGTGGTCTATGTATGTTTTCCTGATGGTTTTGTTTCCCAGGAGGGGCTGTGGCTTTTCCCTTCCTGTGAGCTACACTCACTGATATGTTTGGGACTGTATAATTCCCAGGGGAGTCATTTTCTTGTTGAACTGCAATAGTTGAATGCTTGCATGTGTGCAATGGTTGGTCTTCGGACTGTGTTGGGAGTAGGGATGAGGGCTTGGTTTGCTTGATAAACCTGGTGTGTTGGACACCACACAGACAGAGCTAGAGGGCTGGCTTTCTTCTCCACAACCCCTGAATAGCACTAGAAGGGAATGCAGGGCCTGAGGGACTGTGTAGCAAAGAAGGGACTGATTCCTTGTGTTGGGTCTGTGTGGGTGTTTTAGAAGCCAGGCTAGATCTGGTGTAGGTGTTCCTAGCTCTGCAATGAGCTCACCAGCTTAGCATTTAGCATTTCCCACTCCTGGATGGCCTGATAAACCCAACTGTGTTGGCTTGGCTGTGTTTTGTGTATCCATGGCTATGTATAAGTCTGCTAGTTCCCTTATTCCTTGGAGAATCATGCCCAGCTCGGGGGTGGCAACGTTGCTGAGAGATTAAGGAGCACGCTGGCCTATGGTTGGGTGGAACGTTGCAGCGACGTAGCTAGTTGCGGATCGAGTTCATCATAAGATAAGTGATCTTGTGCATTTTTACTTCTGCAACCATGTTTTCTGTTAATGTAAATGATGAACATGTTAAATGAATGCTTGTTTGAATGTATGATGTTTCCGCTGTGTCTGATAGATAATTGCATTTGTGCATGATAAATTCTCATGTGTGCATGTTTAAGTTCAATGCACATGTTTAAGCATTCTATTTCAGCAATTTTGTGCAAGTGCATGTTCATGGGGCTCTTAGCTTGGGTGGTTTAAGTCACGGGTCGCGTCCTCTTTGCCGGTCGGAGGCATGGGGACGTGACATATGATCAGCCCAACTAGAAGCGATAACAATTTATGCATTATATAGTTCTCTAATGACCACATCATGAGGTGTAAATTTCATGTATGCCCATCACCAAAGTGAAAATTTTGATAAATAATGAGTGGATTAGCAAAAATTTCAAGAACAAGGAGAGAAACATTGATGCATCCATTAGTGAACTGCATAGTGTCTCATCCTAAAACATCAACTTGTGTAGAGTAACCAACTACAATCTACAAAATGCTACTATTAGATGTATAAGGATGCATCTCATGAGATTGAATCATATGGTGTGTGGTGCAATAATCAGGTATTTGGTTGTTTGAAGATGCTTATAAGTCTTGAGTAGACAGTGCATGTAATTTAGTAGAAGAAGGTTTGGGCACTGAAATTTTGTGATGCTACATGGCTTCATTCAATGGCTCTAGCTTTATCCAACATTTGGATTCATCATGCCCAAGTATGACACAAAAACTACAGATTACACTTGATTTATTATTTGTCTTGGAGGAAGACTCTCTGGATACTAAAAATGGAGAAGTAGAGGATTTTGAAATATGTTTAGGCTTGTAGGTAGACTTACTAGTTTAAGCATGATCAATATTTGGTTGCACCAAGTTTTTGCTCACCTTTAGAGGTTTGAGCCACAATAGCTTGATTCTCATATCTATAAGAACATCTAATTGCACAATATTAGATTGTTCTCTAGTAACATGCACATATAAAAGCTGAAACGAGAGCATTTAAACTTTGATCCACGTACATCCATAGTAGAATAAAAGGTAGAGGAAAATCCCTTAAAAAAACCATTCAACTTTGGCAAATTTAGAAAAATGCATTCTTCATCTATTTTGTTTTTTCATGGCATCTCAACTATGAAAACAACAAATTGGATTTGGTAAGAAAAACTTCAAGGAAAGAATGCTCATCAAGTACAAGGGATGACAGTTCAACTTCCAATTTCAATGCTTGAAATTCATTGACTTTTCCAAGTAGTGAATTCAAATTGTCCCAGCTTTGTTTTGGTGATTTTACATTCAACAATGGGAAACAATTGACTATCTAAAGCGTACAACCCAATCAAACCCATGTATTCATCAATTTTGTTCACCCAACTAGTGCTTCAAACTTGTAGCACCCTAAATTTCACTCAATCCAATGCTGTGGAATCTTTCCTTGGCAAAGGATGCTAGCACTTTTAAATCATTGTCAATACCTACTATAGCATTTATATTGAATCATTTGACATTGTCCCTCATAAGTGTCACCATGATGCAGTCTGACTTGTGCTTAAGCTTTCAACACTCCATTTACTACCTTCTCTAATGTATCTAATGGTAATATTTGTTATGCTACAGAAACCATTGGATGGCAACTAATTTAGGCATTCCATTCAAAGGCATGTTGTAGGTTAATGGAACCAATACATAAATGCAATAAATCATGCCTCTATAATCCTATGAGACAATATGGATAGTGTGGTTTGGGCTCTGAACAGAGGAGGAGATATTAAAAATCAGATATGGATACCAATGGAGATAGAATGCAATCTAGAAATTTCAAGCTCCTATACAGAATAAGAATTTCTATGGTTTATTCCAATGACCATAATTTTAACTTTGGGAAATATGCAAAGAAGATCATGAAAAGTTCCTAGCTTATGCTTCCCTCGTGTTTTAAGAATATTTAAAATGGTAGAGTGAAGAAACATTATGGAATTTTTAAATTCTCTTCACAAAGGAAAGAAGGTTTCAACATGAGAAACTACTAAGAAGACTCATGTTGTAGCAAAGAAGAATAACTCTAGTCATCAATGAAGACATCTCAGAGAGCAATAATAAATTAGGACCTACTACTATACATCTTATGGAGCAAGAGTAAATTAGGACCTACCCATATACATCTATACAGACCTTAAATCTTCTAAAGAAGTAAATTTATGGCTAACATTTTGAATTGGTAGAGTAGTTCTACTATTGTCAGGGTTCCATATTTTTTATTATAAGTTTTGTTGACATCTATATACTATTAGGTTTTAGTATTTCTGGTTGTAACCAATGCAATGTTTGTTGAATATTCTTCATAGGGGACAAGTGCAATATTGGGGATTGAAAATTACTTTTTTCACTTTAATCTGACATGAAATAATTTGTTTTCTGTATTAAAATCTTTAGTTATGTTAGATCGATTCAAATGTATTTGGCTTCTGTTGGAAATGCATATTCCGTTTAGGAGCTATCTTCAAGATATACTAGATTTGGTAATCTTTCCACTTGCATGGAATCTATTTTTGGTTTACCATATTGTGAAATTATTTAGCACTTCTTTGTTTGGTTGAAACATATGATTCAATTTGTGTTTAGACTAGGAAGTTGTAGCCTTCTCAAAATATCAATGCAGATTTATTCCATGTCTATGCCTGTCAAAATATCAATCCAAATTTATTCCATGACTATACAGTAGAAGCTTATTATTCAGTATTCTGAGGTAGCATGCCTATTCACGTTAGACTCTTAACTTTTGAAAAAAAATATTTTAATGTTATCTATCCTTATCGGTGTTAAATATAAATACCATACACTTATACAAAAGTTGAGTATCCAAAAAATTGTCCTCAATATCACAAAAAGTATCTCAGAATTCCATCCTGAAGAAGAAAAGAAAGCTCTTGAAGAAACATAATGCAAGGTTATCAACTCTACCAGAGAGATCAAATAATCAAAAAAAGATAAATATATGCACAGAAGAAGAAAATGTTCTTGAATTATTATCTACAACAGATCATCGAAAGAAAAGGACACAGATCAGAGGAAGGAAACTGTGTTGTCCACCAAAGGCTGATAAATATCGATTGTGAATTGCAAAAACCTACGTTAATGATTACTACTCACATAAATATGGATCATGCAAGCTAATATGAATTGCAAAACCTATGCTAATGATTACTACTTGCTTCCTTTGATGAATGTCGATGGAAGATTAAAAAAATGGCGCTAGAACCTACACTGTAACAGGTGAATTAACTAGATATGGACATTCCCTTCTGCCTCTGGAAATTGCCAAATACCCTTATCCCATCAATGTGAACCTAGAAGTCATTAATAGAAATAGTCTCCTTGCCCCACAATTGCATAGTCATCAACTAACTCTAGCAAAACCGCAAGCTAGTCAACTAATTCTGACAACATGTCTAGCCATTATCTCATATGGCAATGGGGGTAAATTTCCTCTATCTTGCATATGTTGTGATGGGGAAACAAGGTGTGTGGGATATGTAAGACATCAATCGAGCAGCGTATGTTTTGATCTGGCAACAAGGTGTGTGGGATATGGGTGCATCCATGGAGGTGGTTACAATTTTTGGCAACGCAATCAGAAAAACCACAAAAATGTACCTTGATCGAGCTTTTTTCAAGCCCTCGATCAAGGTTTTAAGACCTTGATCGAGGTTTTTTTAAACCCTCGATCGAGGTTTTCTTAAGCCCTTGATCGACCATTTTAAAAACCCTCGATCGAGGTACAAGTGCTCAATTGAGGCTTAAATAAAAGTTCGATCGAGCATCTTTAATCATTTTTACTAAAAATAGATGACAAACATTTGATATAATTCACTGCGTTTGTTGGATAGAAAATGGTCATTTATATTCATTTGTAGATATGGGTCATGGAGTAATTGAAGTTATAGATATGATTGATCATCTATTAATCCAACATCTATAACTCCAATTACTCCACGACTAATATCTACACATAAAACCTAGTGGAAGTGGCAATAGTGACGCTTTTACTTGTTTCTTCTTCAGGTATGTACTATTACCCACAAGTACTATTTTTCTAGTCGAAATTATGTTTTATTAAATTTTATTATCATATAATTCTATGTTTGATTTTAATTGAATTCGAAGACCTTGTTCCCATGAACAATACGAGATTTGAAAAACTTTGATTAAATAAATTTTTGGGTGTACATATTCGTGTGCACTCACGAATATGGGCACTCAAATATTTTTTTAGTTAAAGTTTTAAAAAGCTCGATCGAGCTTTTCATTTAATGAAGTCTTCCAAAAGATCCTTGGACACCTTGTATTTTATATCCCCTTTTGAATTCATGTCATTGAACATTTTCAATTCTTGTCGAAATGAGAATTAGTATCATGTTTAGCCATGTGTTATTGATGTAAATTCTAATGTCATTCAATAATTTACTAGCAAAATTAACTGCAAATGTGTGGCACAATAACAATTTTGAAGAGTAAACAATGGACATTGATATAACCCAAGGAAATGAGGTCGTATTTTTTTCATGCTCACATTTTCATTTCTCTAAAGGTACTAAAAATACTTTGCTCCTTCATATATAATTTTTAAGTTTAAAAAACTACAATTATGTGATATGACTATGAATGTAACACTAAATTTTATCTTAATCGTTATGTTCTATTCCGCCCTGGGATCTGGGCTTTAAATATCTGTCCCGAAGATCTATACCATAGGTAGATCATAGTCCTGAGAATCCAGGTAGAGTGGACACAACTCGCCTAAGTTCAGCTCATCAACTGAATTGCATGCATCATTGTTCTCATTGGTTCAATGCAAAAACAATACTATGACAATGATGCATGCAATTCAGTTGATGAATTGAACTTAGATGAGTTGTGTCCACTCGACCTGGATTCTCAGGACTACGATCTACTTATGGTACAGATCCTTGAGTTAGATATTTAAAGCTCAGAGCCCATGGCAAAATAGAACATGACGATTAAGATAAAAATTAGTGTAAATTCAAAGTCATATCACATAATTGTATTTTTTTTAATTAAAAATTATATACGAAGAAGAAAAGTATTTTTAGTATTTAAAACATTTCACTACATTTCCAGGTACTACATTGTATACACATTGGATATATTGTTGATAGGAATCAAATGATGCTGAAATTCCTTACCAACCACTGATGACATAAGCAAGCTATATGTTGAATTCTAATGAAAACACACCATGATACTACTTGAATATAAGCATTAAAAAATAATAAATACATGTAGTTCACAGACTCAAATTATTGTTAAAGCCCCAAAATGAATCCTCGGCATCACCATCAAGGTTTCACAACTATTGGTTAAAGTTTTGAGTTATCATGCTAGGATGCATTGAAGGGTTTATTGTATCTACGTCATGGTCATTTTGCTACAAACAATAGTTTGTCCACTTGGTCACTGCACACAATATTCATAATCAATGTCATCTATAGTGTTGTTTAAATCCATGTCTCTTTTTAACATAGAGTTCAATGTTTTTGTTAATATCTTTGGTCCAAAAAAAATGTAAACTTCATTAAGTTTAGTTATAAGGAGGGTCACAAGGTCACAGATATGGGGCGCAACATATTATTATCACTACGAAAAAACAATTTTTATGAGTTGAGCAAGTTGGCATGTCATGTTTATTTCATGAGTCTTATCCATTTTCTATTCTTAATGTACTCTTGTCTAGATGAAACAGATTGGTAATAGGTTATAATTGCCAATTATGTTTATGTACAAATTTATCTATACAATGAGAGAATTCTAATTATATGTTCTAGGTGAACTATGGACAGAGTTTTCTTGTTCCCTAAACTCGGATGCCTCTTTCATAGTTTCAAAAAACTAAATCTAAAAAACAAAGGATAGCTTCCCTTGTTACTAGTATATTTCACTATGGTTATAAGTATTATATTATTGCTCCTTCAATTCTTCTTCTTATGCATTTATAATCTTATCATTTATTCGGATATGAAAAATAAAAATAAAAATAAATTCTTTATATTTATTACAATGTTGAGAATAAGTATCCTTCTTCTTATTCTTTTTTATTTTATACTTCATTATTTTTTTTATTTTTTCACTTATGTTTTTTTTTTTTTTACATTTACCATCTTTAAAAAATTATAATTTCCCATTTCCCCTTTATTCTTTTGTAACTTTTCTTTTAAATTATCTTAGATGAGTCCTTGAAACCCATTTCTAAAATGTCCTACATGAACATAATATTATATATAATACATATATATAATATATAAGCTAAAGCTTATATCCCCAAAAAATATGCTAGTATATTGGTAGTCATGTACAAAGTTTTTTTCAAGTGTTAAAGAGTAGCTTGATCGAGTTTTTATCAAGGCCTCAATCGAGGGTTTAATTAACCCTCAATCAAGGGTTTATTAAAACCTCAATCGAGGTTTCGACAAACCCTCGATCGAGTTATTTAAATGCCTCGATCAAGCTTAATACCTCAATCGAGGGCTTGAAAAACAAATATTTATCCCTCTTTCAAGAAAATCAATGTTTCTCTGTGCCTTCCAAGGGTATAAACCCTACCATTCATGGCACACAACTAAGCGGAGTTCATACTGATAGATTCGTCATTGGATCCTCTATCCATTGAGATATCATGCATGTGTTTTGGAATTCATATCAGTTTTTCTTTTAATTAGTTCTAAAAATTAAACTTAGAAAACCAGAAAACAACTTCGAAGCAGCTCAAAGAAAAATACGCAGGGTAAAATATACACATCCAAAAATTTCGTAAAAATGTACAGCCCACACATCGGTGTGTCCTCTTCAAAAGGGTGTCTTTCGTTTTTCAATTTTTGAAAAAAGTGAAAAAAAAATTGGGATGGACACACATGTGTATAAAATGATGTTGAAATTAGATGTGGTCACTTTCGAAAAATAATAAATAATTGTATATTGTGAAATAAATTAACAAAAAAATATGCAGAACACAATGCATTATGTGTAGATCATGCTCATATATATATTTCTTTTAATTATTAATATAAGATTGAATTATTGCGGTTGAACACGAGCCACTTATTAACTTCTTCAAATTTTTAAGGTCACGTGGTTCATTAAAAGCAAAATTCACACATTAAATGACATCGGAATATTTATAAAAAAAATATTATTGGGAAGCCAACATAATATTCTACAATTTATTTTTTTAACTGCAAGTCAAAATTCACATGGAATATTTGCGTTTCAAGGGCTTCTATCTAGCATATGAGTAAAAAATCGGGTTTTCATCACCAAATTTGGCCAAAAAGTGTTACCCACCTTCATGGAATCACCCATATGTAAGCCATCAGTTGGCCAGCGAGGAATCACTAAACAACCTAACAGAAGTTATATAAAGGACTAAGCTATGTGGAACAAAGCCCCAACAAAGAAAGACAATAAAGGAACCATCGATCAGTCATAGAAACTAAAAGCCCTTTGGGGTGGATTGACTACAGGAAGACCCATGCATGCATGAGACCTTACCGATTTGGCTTGGCTTGAGCACTTACAACATTTCTAGTAACTTTATTAGACTTGGACGACCTTACCCATCCTTTCTCTTTAATTGAACTGCCTCACATTGGGCGTTAACAACACGATATCTAAGCCATAAGTCTATCAGCGAGGAATCACTAAACAACCTGACATAAGTTATATAAAGGACTAAGCTATGTGGAACAGAGTCCCAACAAAGAAAACAATTAAGTGGCATTTTTAATCAGAGGATTAAGCACAGTATCCCTTACCTCCAACATTGTTATGCGGTGGCTATGCGTTCCCTCCTCCAACGTGCCTCCTCCAACACTGCTATGCACCAAATAAACCGCCCTCCTTGAACACTATAAACCCACCACAAACCCACGACCAAATCCAGAAAACGGTGGAAAAAAATGCTATGCACCAGAGAAGTTGCCCTCCTCCAACATTGCTATGCACCAGAGAAACCACCCTCCTCCAACACTACAAACCCACCACAAACCCACGACCACATCCAGAAAACGGTGGAAAAAAACACTATGCACCAGAGAAAATGCCCTCCTCCAACACTGTTATGCACCAAAGAAACCGTCCTCCAAATCCAGAAAAAACGATGGAGAAAAACCCTATGCAGCATCACGCAGGATTATGGTAGAGGAACGTGCAACCCTTTGCAATAAAATATGCCCCATCATATTGGATATTTATATAGTAAATAAAAAAACCCTTTTTACCCTTAATATACCACCAATATATTGTTTTAGAAATTTTTCTTTTTTAACCCCCCAATATGAACGAACGTGATATCATACTGGTCCCTAGGTGACGCCCCCTGTGTTCCAGACTTTGAATGATATTTATGAAACTCATATTTTTTTTGGTCAAATGTTTGTTGTCCTTGAAGATCAGGTAGCAAAGAGAGAGCAAGCTTCCAAGGCTTATGATAACATTCAGGATTGGCAAAGGTATATGAAGGACAAGCCAAAAAACATCATCGTCCTCATCAGCTTTCAGCTAAAGAAGGTCGAAACAGTACTGCGTGCTTGGCTTGATCTTAATGAGATGGTTGAAGATACTTTTAAAAAGGAACAGAGCATGTGTGGAAGAAGGTGGTATTTTGTTGACATTATTATGGAGACATTGCTTTTTCCCACAGTGGATCTCATTAAGAACGCCTATCTTCCAAGCTGATGATCGAGCAGGTTGAACACCGACAAGATGAAGCAAAGGAGAAAATACAGGGACTCGATCATATCACCATTGAATACGTGGACCAGTTAATCCGAAAACCTTTGGCTATTGAGGGCAAGATCCATATTTACATACACATCTGGCATAAGTTAGCTAAAAACGAAATAGAAAATTATAAATGTGATGCTCAACTTGGTTTTGAATTAGATGACTATCCCAACATTGAGGAATTGTTAGGGATTTGGAACAGATGGTGGGATTTCCTTAGATATTAGTTTTATTTAGATTTTTTGATCCCAATTTGATGGGAATCTACTCCTTGTAATAATTATATAAAGGGTGGGTTTCAGATGTAACGGGGACTTTTGGAAGGGAAAAATCTGGACAAGAGACTGGAGATACCTCTCTTTACTTGAGGTTTTATGTATTTTTTTGCAAACTTTATTTAATACAGTGATAATATTATTTCATATCTCTTGTCAATTATTTGATTAAGTTTCCTTGAAAAATCATGATTTTTCCTGTTTCAGATGGATCAATATTACTGTTAGTCCTTTGCAATTAATGAGTGCATTTATTCACAGCATTGATTTCTCTCTGTTAGTGATTTATGTATTGATAAAGTTGTAAAGATTTATTCTATTAAAATCTTTATCTATTTCTGCGAGTGATTATACAGTAAAATAGATAACATATATGTTAATATTTTAATTGACATACTTAGAGGCAGGTTGACCTTGAATGTGTTAATTTTTAAGCTATTGTCAGTTAATTTTCATTAATTGATTGTGAGTTAAATGATAAGTAAATGATCTTGCTTACATTTATGTTAATATGATTAAATGCTTATATGTCTTACATCTCAGGTCGATTTGTGAACAAACCAAACACCTCTCTTAGAGCAGTGTAGATCTATATTAGATTTCCTTTTACATTTAGATTACATTTTCCTTTTACTTCCTTCATCAATCCAGTTTTCCTTCACAGGAAGACGGATCCTCCCAAGATCCTAAATCATTGACTTAGAGAGTGTCAGCAAAGGACAAATATATGTGGGTGTTAACCACACCAAATAGCTCGAGTATAGGGTACTACTTGCATAGAATTTCCTGAAGCCTTTGGTTGGGTTTTCATCCTCTGTTGTGAGCCTTGGACCCTTTTCAACCACATACACACCTGAGGCATCAACAAGTCCATAAGAAGGAAAGACATTTTTTCCTTATTCTCGACAGTATTCCTTTTGGTATGAAATAAATTGAGGCCTAATAGACAAGGATGCTCTGTAATATTGCTTTCAACAGTACCAAACGCCCTTGTCTTGAAATAAATCTATTGGTCCACATGGAAACCATGTTGTCAATTTTTTTATACAGCCATGCCCAATCCTTACATGAATATTTGGTTTCAATTGAAACCCTAGCTATTTGAATCCTTCTGATAGAGGAGTTGTTGAGACTGGGATTATCTCCTTGGCTTGAGTTAGAATATCCTCTTGAACATGGTTGTATGATAGTTTTGACTTCTCCAAATTGATTTTCATCCCTATTGCACTCTGATAATTATTAAGAACTCTAACCACATTTTCCAGGTTTCCCAAGGTTCCTTCTCCAAACATTAACACATCATCTACAAACAGAACATGAGTAAGTTCAATCTTATTGGGAATTATTACTCCCTTTATCATCCTTTCTTCCTTTGCATTGTGAATGGATCTGCTTAGATCTTCTGATACTAATAAAAAGAGAAAGGGAGAAAGAGGACAACCCTGCCTTAGTCCTCTTGTTGGAAGAAATAAATTGGAGGGGGAACCATTGATCAGGACCACAAAAGAGGTCGACTTGATGCACCCCATAATCCATTCCACCATCTCTACTGGCATGCCTATCTTGATTAAGAGCAACTGCAAGAAGGCCCAACTCACTCTATCATAGACCTTGGATAGGTCTACCTTTAATGCAAAGGTTGATTGCTTATCCTTTTCTATGGAGTGCATAGCCTCCTAGGCTAAGGATACTGCATCATGGATTTTTCTATTGAATAAAAAACCAATTTTTTCTTTTGTTATGAACTGACTTGGGATAGGTTTCAGTATCTGTGTTATTGTTTTTGCTATGACTTTGTAAATCATGTTGCAACAGGAGATTGGTCTGAAATCCTCAAATGTTTTCCCTTTCTATGTTTTGGGTATGAGAGTGTTGAAAGTGGCATTCATTGCCCCTAAAACCTTTCCAGTTCATTGAGACTCTCTTACCACCTTCAAGCTATCATTCTTGAGTAGCTCATAAAAACCAATAAAGAAATCCAGGGTGAACCCATCAGGGCCAGGGATTTTTCCTTTATGGAACGAGTGCAGCATTTTGGTAAGCTCTTCTTCTGACACTTCTTCCATTAAATCTTGTTTCATCTCCTTTGAAATTAAACTAGGGAAAATATTGAGTACTTCTAAGATTTCCTGAATGGGGCACCCTAGAGGAGCTATAAATCTTCTCTAGAAATTATTTTCTGCTTCTTTTGCCTTGTCTTTGAATGTTTGTGCTAATCCACTTTCTTCATCCTTGATTTCTAATATGGTGTTAATATTTTTTCAGTGAGAGGCATGTCTATCGAAAAATTTTGTATTCTTTCCCCAGCCTCTAACCAAAGTGATCTTCTCTTTAGTCTGCACAGTTTCTCTTCATCTGCTAGTATTCGACTTCTCTTACGTTCCTCAATTTTTAAGAAATGAAGCTCTTATGTTGAGAAAATCCCTGTTGTGTTGGAGTTGTAGAGATTTTGAATTTTCTACTCAGAGTCTTTGAGCTCAATTTGTTGCGACTCTCTGTATTTGTGTAACACCTAGTTTTGACCCTGTTGCATTAATGTATATGATATAAATATTATATCGAATCATGAAAAGGAGTTGAAGGCCAAGGCCCTGTCATTGATTGATGTTTGGTATATAGGCAATCATGGTTGATGCCTATGGTTTCTGTGCTAAGTCTTGCACGTTTGTAAACATCATGTAAATATGCAAATTAATGAAGATCCACAACCAACTATGTCAATGCAATGAATAATGAGATGGGGGCATGATTTTCCTAAGGATAAGGGGATGGGAATGTTAACCTTGATCCTGTTTGGGGAAAATCCATGTGTCATGGGGAGAACCCATCAGAACTATCAACTACCCTCTTTCTTGTCTTTCTTCCCAACTATTATTCTGCCAGACGGTAGTCGAGGTAGTTATTGCTTGGAAGGGGAAGAGTATGGGAAATTTTGAATTGGGTAGAGCACCAGTCCTAGAATGTCATGTTTTTCTTGCATGGACAAGAAAACACCAGAACCGTATGCCATTGTTGACCCATGCGTTCACATTTTGGATTTACTCTCACGTTTTGAGAGCTGCGGAACGTGTTGGCTCAGGATCCATCTTCATTTATCCATTGACGGGAAGCTCTTCAACAGATGAGCTTTTCCTGTGTGTATCTTTCACATTCTGCGAGTGTTTAGTGTCAGTGTGGTAGAAGCGGAGCTCTACCTGTGTGTATACATCGTGTTCGGCAAGTATGTTCCTTTGAAAAGACTATGATTTTGGTGTTGCAGCATTATCTTAAACTACAGAGTGTATGAGACCCTGTTACTCGTGTTCCAGAGTAAGCCTGTGTTATAGAATCTCCCTATGGTTTTTTTGTTATGCACCCTAGTTCGGGTCCGAGCTATGCACAAGATTTAGGAATGGGAGAGACGTAGAATGGGCTTGATAAACCTAGTGTGAAACCCCATGATAAGATAAGAGTGGTTGGTAAACCTGCTATGCACATCCTAAAGAGAACTGGAAGGGAAGTTGTAGCCCGAGGGATTGTGGAGCAGAGAAGGGGACACTTCCTTATGTTGGGTGTGTAGGCAGTAGGGAAGTCAGGCTAGATAGGTCTTGTGGAGGTGTTCTTAGCTCTATAGATGAGCTCACTATCTTAGCAGTTCTTCCTGCCCATTTCCTTAGAATCCTAATAAACCCAACCGAAAAGATGGGTTGGTTGGCAGCCTGATAAACCCATATGTTGGCTTGGATGTGCCTTGATGTGCTTGACCTGGTGAGTAACCTTTGGTTGGATTGTTTGATAAACCCAACTGCGAATCCTAGCTTGGCTAGGTATCTTGATAAACCCAGCAGTGAGATGGTTTGACTGTGTATAGTCTGATAAACCCATTTGTTGGCTTAACTGGTCCTTAAAGGTGAATGTTGGCTTAACTCTGTTCAGTCTATGAACCCAACTGTGGGATGGCTTGGCTAAGTCACCTGTGAAACCCATCTGTCGGGATGTTTTCCCTTACAGCCTAATAAACCCAACTGTGTTGGCTTAGCTGAGTGTTATTGCACCTTGGCTATGTATGAGTCTGCTAGTGTTCCCTTATTCCTTGAGGAAATCATGCTCAACTTGGGGGTGGTAGTGTTGCTGAGAGACTAAGGAGCACACTGGCCTATGGTTGGGTGGAACGTTGCAGCGACATAGCTGGTTGCAGGACAAGTTCTATGCAAGATAAGTGTTCTTGTCTATGTTATTCTCTACAACTATATTTCTTGTTTAGAAATTTGCTTGATGGAATGTGTTGAACATGTTATTGTGTTGAAATGATGCATTGTTCTTTGAATAATTGCAATTATAGGCATCTATGTATGTTTTTCCATCAATGCATTTCGAGCTAAGTTGCAGGTTAGATTGGATAGATCGGTAATGGCCTGATTGATTAGATCGATCCGAGATTTCAATGGAAAAGCTAAGTTTTCTGCTAGAAATATTCCTCCGCGCAAATTTGCAGGGTTGCAGGATGCGGAATGTCGTTTCGCAGAATTTGGCCTCTGTGGATTCCTTTCTGCAAATTCCTCTCTACAATATGTGAGATGCGGGATCCTGGTGTCGCTATTTCCATAATTCCCAATCCCGCAAGTCAAATTTTCTGCGTCATCGATTTCACAGGATAATTCTCCGTCGTCGATATGTTTCTAATGCGGGATGTGGGATGAGAGACGCAGAAAGTGATATCGCAATTTTTGTAACTTTTCGACCCCACAACTCAGACTTTCCGCACCGTTGATTTTTTCGGGTGGATTCTAAACCGTTGATTTGGTTCCAGCCTACGGGATCGTTTGTGATCATTGTTTTCCGTCACGTTTTCTCTCGATCGCCCGATCTCCTCTAAGATATTTCCTTGCAGAATGTCGCACTGATCTATGGAAGACGAGAGGGAGCGTGACAGTGTCGAAAATGTTGAGATGTGGTTCACAACCATGCTCTATGTTTCGATGAGAAGTAAAGGCTCTCGATGAAATTTTAATCCCGCATGATGATGGGGTATGGGTACGTGATAGCATGGTATTAGAGTTGTGGGTTGCAGCATTGGGCCTGGATGGGCCAGAAAGTAGTCATGAATACCCTCTAATACCAACTTGCAGTACACTACGGTGTGGTTTCCAAGCCGTCGGGTACAGCATTGGGCCTAGATAGGCCAGGTGACAGTAAGTAAATGGTTTTTATTTTGAATTACTGTGTGTCTAACAAATGGTGTTGATAACACATTTTGCAGAGTCATAGTATATTTTTTTGGAAAAGTAAGTGGTGGTTCAGCCATGAGAACCCATGATGGATATGATGCTTGGGACTCCTACGGGCATGCATGAGATGCCATCGGGGGAAATGTCCGAGTTGGAAACGATGAAATAGAGTCTAATGGTAGGACATTCCAAGAGACACTGCCAAATATTGTAGCCACTATGAGAAGCCTGATTAAAGATCAGGAAGAGCGGCATCAGTTGAACGCTACTATGTTGCAGAGTTTAACAGACTTGCAAAGAAAGATAGACTCTAGACAGGGTACAGTAAAACCCGAAGGCAGTAAGAGCAGTACCAGAAGGAGAAGGACTGCTAGTAGATCATCTGACTCAAAAGAATCAAGTGGGGATTCAATCTCTTCTTCTCGCAAGGGAAAGAGAAAGAAGCACCATAGAGATCGCTCTCAGGATGAATTTAAGAAGGCTAAACCTCCTACGTTTGATGGTGAGGTAAAGACTGGACAAGAAGCTGAAGCTTGGCTTCTTGGGATAAAGAAGTAATTCCAAGTTCAATATTATTCGGGTAATATGAAGGCAAGGGTTTCCATATTCATCTTGAATGGAAAGGCATCCATTTGGTGGGAGCACTTCAAGCAAGTAAGGAGGATCAGCGAAAGAAGACTTAAGTGGAGACGGTTCCAGAAGTATTTCAAGCAGAAATACCTCTTTGATAGGTACTATGATGACAAGATCAAAGAATTCCATGAACTGAGAATGGGACAACATACCATGGAAGAGTATGCGAATAGGTTCCTAGAATTGTTGAGATACGTCAGGTACATCAAAGATGAAAAAGTGAAAATGCAACGTTTCCTGAGTGGATTGTCTCAGTCTTACAAAGACAGAATTGAGTTTTATGAACCTAGAACTCTTGAAGAATCAATTAGGAAGGCCAAGTATTGCTATGAGCAAAGCAAAGGAAAACCTGATTACCATAGGACATGGAGAGATAAGAAGAATGAGAAGTCTGACCCAAGGAAGAAAGGTTTCAAACCTTCTAGCTTTAGGAATCAGCAGAGGCAGCCATTCCAAGCAAAAAAGTAGCGAGCTAGAGTGATGGGAGAGATACCAAGAGATCCATAGTAGATCAAAGAACCACTCCAATGTTGGAGATGTGGAGCACCCGAAATGTGCAGGAATTGTCCACTCGAGAATGAGAGTGCAAGGCTAGCTTACAACATTCAAGAGGTAGAAATAGTGGGTCAAGTAGAAAGGGTAGTCCCTAGGATTTATGCAGTACTGGAGGACCACCAGGAAGATCACTAGTCAACTGTGGTTGAAGTTACAAGTAAGATTATTGAGTAACCTGTTTCTATTTTTATTGACCCTGGCTCTACTCACAGTTACATTACTCCTAGAGTAGTGTAGATTTGTGCCATTAAGAAAGTAAAGCATAGCAAATATTGGTTAGTTCAGCTAGCCACCGGAACTAAGAGAAGGGTTAGCGAAGTGGTGGAGAAATTTCCATTGGTTATGAATGGATGGGCCACTTATGTAGATCTGAATGTTCTACCACTTGGTTCCTATGATGTTCTCATTGGGATGGATTGGTTAGAAGCTCATAGAGTAAAACTTGATTGTTATAACAAGACTTTTGAGTGCTTGGATGCGGAAGGAAACTCAAGGGTTGTGAAAGGCATTCCAAAGGTGATTTATGTGAGGCAGGTTTTAGCAATGCAGTTGAAGAAGTTCTGTAGGAAAGGTTTCCAATTATATGCAGCTCATATTTTAGAGGCACTCGAGAATGAAACTCCTAGGTTGGAGGACTTTCATGTGTTGAGGGAATTCAGGGATGTGTTTCCTGATGAGATTCCAAGGCTTCCTCCAAAGAGGGACATTGATTTCACGATTGAACTTGTGCCAGGATTAGCACCAGTGTCCAAGACACCCTATAGAATGAGTACACCAGAGATGCTAGAGCTGAAGATGCAGCTGCAAGAGCTGTTGGAGAAGAAGTATATCAGACCCAGTGTGTCTCCTTGGGGAGCACCCATTCTGTTTGTAAAGAAGAAAGATGGTACACTCAAATTGTGTATTGATTGCAGACAGCTGAACAAAGTCATAGTAAAGAACAAGTATCCTTTTCCTAGGATTGATGACCTCTTTGATCAAATGAGAGGAGCAAAGGTATTTTCCAAGATTGACTTGAGGTCAGGTTACCATCAGGTGAGAATCAAGGATGAAGGCATGCATAAGACAGCCTTCAAAACAAGGTATGGACATTATGAATTTGTAGTGGTACCATTTGGTCTTACAAATGCACCAGCTACATTTATGTGCCTTATGAATAGTGTCTTCAGCAGGTATTTGGACAAATTTGTTCTTGTTTTCCTTTATGACATTCTTGTTTACTCCAAGAATGAGGAAGAACATGAAGAGCATTTGAGATTGACATTACAATTGCTTAGGGAGCATCGGTTGTAAGTGAAGTTGAGCAAGTGTGACTTCTATAGAGATAGAATTTATTATTTGGGTCACATTATCTCAGAAGAGGGTATATTGTGGACCCTGAAAAGATTGAAGCCTATTATGAATTGGCCTACTCCAAGAAATGTGATAGATGTAAGATATTTTATGGGACTTGTAGGATACTACCGGAGATTCATTGAAGGATTCTCCAAGGTTGCACATGCCATTACTTCTTTGTAAAAGAAGGGCATAAAGTTTGAATGGACAGTGAGGTGTGAAGAAAGATTTTATAAGTTGAAGAATCTTCTCACCAGTGCACCGATTTTAAAAGTTGTAGACCCAGTGAAAGATTGTGTGGTGTGTACTGATGCATGCGGACAAGGGCTTGGGGGAGTCCTTATGCGAGACAACCATGTTATATGCTATGAGTCAAGAAAGTTGAAGGATCATGAGAAGAACTGTGCTACTCATTATCTAGAACTTGCATCCATATTACATGCTCTCAAGATGTGGAGGCATTACTTGATGGGCAGAAGATTTGAGTTAAGGACAGACCATTGCGGTCTGAAGTATTTATTTGATCGGCCTACTCTAAATGATAGGAAAGAAAGATGGATGGATTTTTTATGTGAGTTTGAGTTTGAAATCAAACACATAAAAGGAAAAGAGAATAAGGTAGTTGATGCACTCAGCAGGAAGGTGAAGGAAATGCATGTGGCATCCGTTAGTGTTTTCCAATCGGAGTTGAGGCAGCAGATTGTTAATCATATTGTTGGAGATGAAATGTATGTGCAAGTAAAAGACAAATTGCAGCAGCAAAGTCTTGAGAAGAGGTATGAGGGATATAAGTTGGAAGAAGATGGACTTCTTACTTATAAAGGAAGAATTTACATTCCAAATGTAGCATAGTTGAGGAGAGTTGTTATGGATGAAATCCATCAAGCTCCATATTCTGGTCACCCAGGATATCAGAAGACATCACTACAGCCAGAAAGCAATACATTTGGCCAGGAATCAAAAAGGACATGGCTGAATACATTTCAAGGTGCATGAAATGTCAGTAGGTAAAGGTTGAGCATCAACACCCTGCAGGCTTGTTGGAACCTTTTCCAGTTCCAGAATGGAAATGGGAAGTTATTTCCATGGATTTTACTACAGGATTTCCAATGACTTGGAGACAACATGATTCCATCATGGTTGTGGTGGACAAGTTGATAAAGGCGGCCCATTTTATACCGGTAAAGTCTATGCATAAGACTGATGACATTGCAAATATCTTCATGAAGGATATTTTCAAACTACATGGGTTGCCAAAGGCAATAGTCTCTAACCAAGATGTCAAGTTCACTTCCAATTTTTGGAAGGGGTTGTTTGCAAATTTGGGTACAAAGTTGAACTTCATCACTGCTTACCATCCTCAAACTGATGGACAGACCGAGAGGGTAAATCAAGTGCTGGAAGACATGCTTCACATGTTTGTGATGGACAAACCAACCAAGTGGGAAGATTATTTACACTTGGTAGAGTTTTCCTATAATAATGGATAGCAAGCATCATTGGGGATGAGTTTGTATGAAGCTTTGTATGGCAAGAGGTGTAAGACACCAATGACTTGGGATAATCCAGTGAACAGAGTTGTGATTGGTCCATAATTGCTCAAGGAGATGGAGCAAGAGGTTGTAAATATCAAGCAGAATCTGAAAGCAGTCCAGGACAGATAGAAGAGCTATGTTGATAAGCATAGGATGAGCAGAGAGTTCAATGATGGGGATCATGTTTACCTCAGAGTGAGGGCAAAGAAATGTTCCTTGAAGCTTGGGAGTTGTGCCAAGCTGTCACCCAGATACTGCGGGCCGTTTGAAGTGCTTGAAAGAATAGGGCCAGTTGCATATAGACTTGCATTGCCTACTAGCACTAGAGCTCATAATATTTTTCATGTTTCTTTGATTAAGAAATATATACATGACCCTAACCATGTGATAAATTGGGATGTGATTCAAGTGGAACCCGAGGGAGAGTTCTAAATTGAGCCAATGTGCATCCTCGACAGGAAGATCACCATGCTCCGGAACCGATCCATAAGACAAGTAAAGGTGCAGTGGGAGCACTATGGTCCTGAAGAGGCTACGTGGGAGCTAGAAGATGCCATGCGACCTGCACACCCATTTTTGTTCAAATCTACGGAGCACTGAGGCGATGCCAATGTATCATTTTGTTCAAATTTTTTAAGCACTGAGGACATTGCTATTGAAGGGGGAGAGAAATGTAACACCCCATTTTTTACCCCATTGCATTAATGTATATGATGTAAATATTATATTGAATCATGACAAGGAGCTCAAGGCCAACGCCATGTGATTGATTGATGTTTGGTATATAGGCGATCATGGTTGATGCATATGGTTTCTGTGTGAAGTCCAACACATTTGTAAACATCATGTAAATATGCAAATTAATGAAGATCCACAACCAGCTATGTCAATTCAACAAATAATGAGATGGGGGAATGATTTTCCTAAGGATAAGGGGGTGGGAATGTTAACCTTGAGCCTGTTTGGAGAAAAGCCATGTGTCATAGGGAGAACCCATCAAAACTGTCAACTACTCTGTTTCTTGTCTTTCTTCCCAACTATTATTCTGCCAGAAGGTGGTTGAGGTAGTTATTGCTTGGAAGGGGAAGAGTATGGGCAATTTCAAATTGGGCAGAGCAACAGTGCTGGAATGTCGTTTTTTGCATGCATGGACAAGAAAACACCAAAACTGTATGCCAGTGTTGACCCGTGTGTTCACATTTTGGATTTACTCTCATGTTTTGAGAGTTGTGGAACGTGTTGGCTCGGGATCCATCTTCATTTCTCCATTGACGGGAAGCTCTTCAGCATCTGAGCTCTTCCTGTGTGTATCCTTCACGTTCTGCGAGTGTTTAGTGTTAGTGTGGTAGCAGTGGAGCTCTACCTGTGTGTATCCATTGTGTTCGGCAAGTATGTTCCCTTGAAAAGACTGTGATTTTTGTGTTGCAGCGTTATCTTAAACTACAGAGTGTATGAGACCCTGTTACTCGTGTTCCAGAGTAAGCCTGTGTTGTAGAATCTCCCTGTGGTTGTTGTGTTGTGCACCCTGGTTCGGGTCTGAGATATGCACAACATTTAGGAATGGGAGAGACATAGAACGAGCTTGATAAACCTAGTGTGAAACCTCACGATAAGATAAGAGTGGTTGGTAAACCTGCTATGCACATCCTGAGGAGCACTAGAAGGGAAGGTGTATCCCGAGGGACTATGGAGCAGAGAAGGGGACACTTACTTGTGTTGGGTGCGTAGGCAGTAGGTAAGCCAGGCAAAATAGGTCTTGTGGAGGTTTTCTTAGCTCTGTAGATGAGCTCATTAACTTAGCAGTTCTTCCTGCCCATTGCCTTAGAAGCCTGATAAACCCAACTAGAAAGATGGCTTGGCTAGGAGCTTGATAAACCCATATGTTGGCTTGGTTGTGTCTTGATGTGCTTGACCTAGTGAGTAACATTTGGTTGGACAATATGATAAACCCAACTGCGATGTCATGTCCACATGCCTCCGACCGGCGAAGAGGACGCGATCCCCATGGCGTTAACCATGCGGGCTAAGAGCCCCATGAACATGAGCGTGCACAAAATTTCTGAAACAGAATGCTGGAATAAAATGAAATGCAGTAGAACATGCACCAATGCAATTGTTTGTCATACACACATGAACATTTAACATGCACAGTGCAAACATCTATCAGGCACAGCGGAAACATCATACATTTAAGCAAGCATTCATTTAACATGTTCATCATTTTCATTAATAGAATTTACAATTGCAGAAGTAAAATGGACAAGAGCACTTATCTTCTGAGTAACTTGATCCGCAACCAGCTACGTCGATGCAACGTTCCACCCAACCATAGGCCAGCGTGCTCCTTAATCTCTCAGCAGCGCTGCCACCCCCAAGCTGGGCATGATTCTCCAAGGAATAAGGGAACTAGCAGGCTTACACATAGCCAAGGATACACAAACACACAGCCAAGCCAACAGAGTTGGGTTTATCAGGCCATTAAGTAGCTGGAGAAGGCAAATTGCTAAGCTGGTGAGCTCATTACAGAGCCAAGAACACCTACACCAGAACTAGCCTGACCTCTAAGACACCCAAACACACCCAACACAAGGAATCATTCCCTTCTTTGCTACTCAGGCCCTGCATTCCCTTCCAGTGCTATTCAGGGGTGATGGAGAAGAAGGACAGCCCTCTAGCTCTGTCTGTGTGGTTTCCAGCCACCAATTTTATCAAGCAAACCAAGCCAACATCCCTGCTCCCAATACAGTCTGAAGACCAACCATTGCACTTAGACAATCAATCAACTCTTACAGCTTAAACCAGGGAAAAAACGACTTCAAACCATCTACAGCAGCCCCCAAACGTAATAGTAAAACACAGCCCACGACATGGGGGAACAATGACCCGTTTTACACAACCGAAACTGCTGGGGAAAACGTACGCAGACCATACTAGGGATGAATTTACAGTCTCCCCAACCGGTGCGTGAACAATCACAATGCCGAACCCACAAATCAGCCCGTGAGTAAAGGACAGAGCCACACCATTCTCATATCTGCGGAGGAAAAACTACGTGGGTGAAACCATGAAAATTCCTGTGCGTGAAAACCATGAGCAGACAATTGGAATTGCGGGAAGGTGAACAACTACAGGGAGGATGCAAAATTGCAGTGCGTGGGTGTTCAGCAACTCGTGGAGCCAAGAAAAAAATGTCTGCGTGAGGGATGAACAACAAAAATCGTGAGGTCCCCAAAATTGGAGAGAGCGTGAAGGTTTTTCTCTTCCATTGTGAAGTCAACTATTGTGGTGGAGTGTGCAGGTGGCTGAGGACTAACAGTCCTGCCACCCCACTCCCAAAGATCATAACTGCCTCAACCACCAGCAGCCTTTCTTAATGAAAGTGGTTGGAATAAAACAAGGTAANCCTTGGCCAAAGTTGGACAAATTTCCCACACATCCTCACCCTTGGGAAAATCATGCCCCTTTCGATTTAGTTGCCGCGATCGTAACTGGTCGGGTTCATTTAATTAATTATAGATGCATATTTACATGATGACCAACATAATATATGCCGCATGCCCCGATATACCATCGGCAACAATTCAAATCCCAAACATAGCATAATCGATCAATGGTGGGGCCTTGGCCTTTATCTCCACACCATGATCATTTACAAGTTATACATCATATACATCTAATGTAACGGGATCAAAACCGGGACATTACATGTGAATGTTGGCTTGGCTAGGTAGCCTGATAAACCCAACAGTGAGATGGATTGACTTTGTACAGTCTGATAAACCCATATGTTGGCTTGATTGGTCCTTAAAGGTGAATGTTGGATTGACTGTGTTCAGTCTATGAACCCAACTGTGGGATGGCTTGGCTAAGTAGCTTGTGAAACCCATCTTTCGGGATGTTTTCCCTTACAACCTGATAAACCCAACTGTGTTGGCTTGGCTGAGTGTTAATGCAACTTGGTTATGTATGAGTCTGCTAGTGTTCCCTTATTCCTTGAGGAAATCATGCTCAGCTTAGGGGTGGCAATGCTGCTGAGATACTAAGGAGCACATTGGCCTATGGTTGGGTGGAACGTTGCAGCGACATAGCTAGTTGCGAGACAAGTTTTGTGCAAGATAAAGTGTTATTGTCTATGTTATTCTCTGCAATTGTATTTCTTGTTTATCAAGTTGCTTGATGGAATGTGTTGAACATGTTGTTGTGTTGAAATGATGCATTGTTCTTTGAATAACTATAATTATAGGCATCTATGTATGTTTTTCCATCAATGCATTTCGATCTAAGTTGCAGGCTAGATTGGCCATATCGGTAATGGCATGATTGATTAGATCGATTCGAGATTTCAATGGAAAAGCTGAGTTTTCTGCTAGAAATCTTCCTCTATGCAAATTTTCAGGGTTACGGGATGCGGTATGCGGAATGTCGTTTCACATATTTTGGCCTCTGCATATTCCCTTCCACAAATTTCTCTCCACAACATGCGGGATGCGGGATGCGAGATCGCGGTGTTGCAATTTCCATAATTCCCAATTCCATAAGTCAAAGTTTCCACGTCGTCGATTTTGCGGGATAATTCTCCATCGTCGATCTGTTTCCTATGCGGGATGCGGGATGTAGAAAGTGATATCGCAAGTTTTGTAACTTTTTGACCCCGCAAATCGTACTTTCCGTACCGTTGATTTTTGCGGGTGGATTCTGAACCATTGATTTGGTTCCATCCTGCGGGATCGTTTGTGATCATTGTTTTCCGTCGCTTTTCTCTCTGTCATCCGATCTCCACTGAGATATTTCCTTGCATATTGTTGCATTGATCTATGGAAGACAGGAGGGAGCGTGACAGTGTCGGAAATGTTTAGATGTGGTTCATGACCATGCCCTATGTTTGGATGAGCAGTAAAGGCTCTCAATGAAATTTTAATTCCGCATGATGATGGGGTATGGGTACGTGACAATTTGTTCCCCCACTCCTTCGAGATTTTCTTGATGGTTGGTATATTAGTCATCATTTGATGCATGCGGATTTCTGAGGATTGAACCTCCAATGGTTTCCCGTTTCTCTTAATCATCTCCCTATAATCTTCACTCTCTAGCCATATTGGGTTGAACTTGAAAGGAGTTGTTGGTTTCTCCTCAGGAAGAGTGATAGAAAGTGTAGCAGACCTGTGATCCGATAAGCCCCCCTATTTCCACTGCAGTTTTTAACACCAAATAGTTTTTCTGAGATCAAGAATCTATCCAATCTCTTTGATATTTCCTGATCTCCACTTTTGTTATTCTTCCAAGTATTTTCCAAACGAATCGGTTGAAGTTCTATAAGCTTCTTTTGTTCAAATAAAGAGCTGGAAAAGTGGGCTAATGCATCTGACCTTGCATTTTGTCCCCAAACTTTTGTTGCAGACATGGTTAAATTGAGGTCCCTTGCTAGTATCAATTTTTCCAAATCGAGAGCTCCATCATTGGTTAGGGTTTCCCAATAAATCCTTCTATCATAAAAAGGGTCGTATGCATTGAGGAAGAAGAGACGAATCCTAGTTTCAGGATCTTCCAGTTCTGTTCCAAGAGCATCCTTATACTCATATTTGGCATAAAAAGTTATCTATGGGATCCAAGATGTTAGGAGACCTCTGGAGTGACCTTCTGCATCTATGATTTCCATTCGCCAATCCTTTAGAATGGGCCCCATTATCTCTTTTGCTCTCTCATCGTCTGTCATTGTTTCTTGGATTGCTACAATTTTAGGTTTTTTTAGTTCTAAAATCCTATGGAGAGCTATTACTTTGGAGGCCCCTCCTATCCCCCTCACATTGTAGGACAAGAAAAGCATCAAGAACCCCTGTTAGGGGTTTTTTTCACTCTAAGAGCCCATCCTATAGTAGCTTGTTTTCCCTCCATAATCTCTCTAGTTGCTTGTAATTGTGCTTTAATCAAAAAATATTTGCGCCCCACTATTGTTTTAGGTATGTGACTGTGGGATAACCCACATGTCGAGCGCATATTATTCTATAGTCTATTCCTTGGCCTCAAATCATAGACCTTGCTTTCTCTCAAGCTGGTTTGTTCCGTTTTAGATAGTACTTTCACTTCTTTCATTTTAATGTTTGATGCGTTTTCCAACTTGTCCCTAGGAATTTTTTCCATAATGGTTTTTGACAAAGAATCAACATGTAAGGGAATAAAGGGAATATTATTACCTTGGTTCGACGGCGTCCCGCTGGGGTCTTCCATTCTGTCACCTTTATGCTTGTCTCATGTTTCTGATAGCTACAAGCCCTGCTCTTCTTCGACCGATCCACTCATTAAATATTCCACCTTGGCGTTCGGGGGTTCGTCTTCAATTTCACGGACTTTGTTTTCTGGTTCGTCTCTTGTAGTAGCCAATTTCTCCACCCACTTCTTCTTTTTCACCCAAATTTTCTTATGAGCTGGCTTGGATTGATCGCCTACCATCACCGGGCATGATTTTTGGAGGTGGCCAACCTAATGACAATTGAAGCACCTGAATGGCAGCTTCCAGTAGTCAATTCATTGTATCCAGATACTCCCATGCATTTTGATTATTATCTCTTCAAATACCCCTTCTCTTACATCCAATTCTACTAAAATTCGTGCACATCTTCTGTCAACCTTATTCTCTTAGTCATCTTCAAGCTTGATGAATTTTCCAATTTTGTTCCCTATTGCTTCTAGGATATGTTGCTACCAAAATACCATCGGTAAGCCTGGGAAGATAGCCCATACTTGTTGGACGTTGTGTGGTTCCTTCTTGGAATTAAAATCATATGTGCCATTTTCTAAGAATCAAGTGAAGGTCCCGAGTTCCAACTTTGTCTTAATAACAGGGTGATGTCTTCCTCTTTTGCCAACTTAAATAAGAACCAGCCACAACCAGCCTCTTGGCAAGACATGAAAATGGGGGGTATAACCCAAGAATGGGTTCCAATTCCTCTCCATCCACAATTTCAAAGTTGAATTCCCTGATATTTTTCCACATAACCTACCCACCAGTGCGATTTTGAGGTAACTTGGGATGTCAACTATCGAGTAATCTTTGCCCACTACTGATTCTGGGAAATTATTTTTGGGTTTCATGCTTCTAGCTTTTGTTTTTTGATTTACCAATGTTCCGTCATTTGCAGAGCAGATTTCGCACGGATGCGTACCATCGATCTTCGCATCTGTCATCTTTGTTCTAGGTGGAGTGATGTCAGCACCCGTCATCCTTAACTCTTCCTATGTGCAAAATATTGATTCATGAACGATTTTCGCTTCATAATCCACCATGTTATCGTACATCATGGTGTTGTTTAAATGTCTCTTCCACTACTCCAACTTCTAGTTATGTACAAAACGAGAAAAAAAATATTCGCCTAAAAAGAGAAAAAACCTCTTGTTCTAACTTCTTCGCCACCTTCGCTTCTACGCTCCTCTGTTGATTCCTCCTTCCCACCTTCGGACTATTTTGCTTCTGCAGAGCTTATATATATATATATATAATTGAGTTAAGGCTTTCATCTCTAGCCTTAAAGAATTTTTTAATTCTAATTCTAATCAATTTTATGTATTTTTAATTATAATTTTTAGTCATTTTTATTTATTTTTAATTATAATTTCTAACCATTTCTTTCTATCTATCTTAAAATTACTTGCTTGTTACAATTCAAGGCAGGGATTAAGTCGATTATTCAAGGAAAGAACTAAGCTATTTATGGTCCTTTTCATTCGAAAATATGACAATACCTGCGATTTTGAAGAATCAAGGTATTGTCATATTACATAATTCACTCAATCATTAAATAGAGGCTCAACAAGAGCATCGTGTCACTTACAAAGATTGAACAGAACATCATTCCTCCCAACCACTTAAGCTAAATCCAAGTGACAAACTACTCATAATCCTTGGTGTTCCATTAATCAAATAAATAAAACAATATAATAAATTTATTAAATAAACTAAGACAAATAGATAAAACAATATAATAAAATTTATTAAATAAACGAAGGCAATTATATTGTACTCTGTTTCAAAAGCCCAAAACACCATATTGTGATAATTGGTTTCAAAAGAGCAAAGCACCATAATGTGATAACTCGTTAACGAGAAATGAAGTACCAGAGAATTGAAATGAAATTAATTTTCCATCTTAAACTTATGGCATGTCGTAGAGTTTCTGAATTCAGGTTATGGGTGTGAATTGTCTAATTAAGCTTGCATTTTTAAGCTCTCTGTTATTCTTTACGCGATTCCCTAGTTTATGTGGAGATGTTATGTTGTTGTTACAACATACACATTTTCAAGCTTCCTTGTCATTCTTTACTCAAATCACACTGCTGTATATTCAATCCTCAAAGGAAACTATATACGCCTATCAGCATGTGTTCACATGGCTTAAAAACTTTATATTGTCAAATATTGTAATTTCCTTGCCTTATCCATCGATGGGGTGGTGGCGCAGTTGGTTAGCGCGTAGGTCTCATAGCTTACTGAGAAATCCTGAGGTCGAGAGTTCGAGCCTCTCTCACCCCATTTTTTTTTTATGTTGTGATAGAATCCCTTAGGTTGACATTTCGGGCCTCTCTCACCCCGATTTGCAGTTTTGTCAAGGAATCGCGAGGTTGAGGTTGAGGTTGAGGTTTCGAGCCTCTCTCACCCCGATTTGTAGTTATTTGTAATTTTGTCAAGGAATCATGAGGTTGAGATTCCGAGCACCTCTCACCCCGATTTGCAGTTTTGTCATTATAGATGTTTGATTTTATTGCTCATCTCAGCATTCCCTCTCTGTACAGGGATATGCCGTTTTGCATTTTATTGCTCATCTAAGCATTTTCCTCTCTGTACAGATACAAAACGGCATATCCAAAGTAAGTGCCAGTATTGTTACTGCGGGGATGTCCAAAGAGTATCAAGGGGAATTACAGGTTTGTTTTTGTGTAGATGGGATGTAGTGAAGGCATTAACACAAGAGCTGAGCTCTTGGCATTTTGGGGCATGTTTTTTTTATTTTTTAAATAAAAGATTTTTATCCCTCCAGGTAGCAGGTGACTCCCAGTGGTTATTGATTGGGTAGCCAGAAAATTAAACCTACAGGTGATTAATTTGACACATTGGATGCTCAGGATAAAGGAGCTACAAGCAAAGTTCAAAAATTTAAAGTTCATGTATATCTTTAGGCAATACAATTCTTTAAGTTAATAATCTGTCCAAAAAAGCTATTAGCCCGATGGAGAGCCAACTGTTCTATGAAGAGTACCAGCACCATCAAGTAATATCAAAGGGGTCTTTACAGGCTTACTAGTCTGACTCTGTTCTGCTGTGTTTTTTTGTGGTGCTGTGTTTTTTATCAATCATTACTCATGGATCTTTTGGTTCAGTCTTTGTATTTGAGCTTTGTCATGGATCTTTTGGTTCAGTCTTTGTATTCAAGCTTGTCAGTTTCTGTGCTTAGATTTAGCTCTTTTGCTACTTTGGACTATATTTTCTTGTCTATATGCAGTGGTTGGGGCCCAAGGGCCCTGTATTCTCTCCTTTTGAATCTTGAGAAACAACTTGAAAGTCTCTGTGGGTTTTCAAGATCCTTTTTGGTTTTTATAACTTGGTCATTTTGTAAACGACTGGGTTTTTATATGGGGCAGTGAGACAGCGTAAATGTTATTTGATTTTTTCTGTATTACAGAAAAACAGTTTTTAATAATCAGATTGTTGGTGGAGTGGTTTTCTGTTTTACAAACAAGCTATCTCATATATCAATTTAATGGGACTTAACCATGATTTTAAAAATAAATTATTATGTTTTTTATTCAAAAATTTACATGAATATTGAAATTTATTAAATCATGGTGAAGAGCTAAAGGCCAAGGCCCTACCATGGATTTAGCGTTTTATGTATCGGCAGTTAAAATCGATACCAATGGTTTTGTGCTAGCCACACACATTATAATTTTGAACATCATGTAAATATACAATTAATAAAATTACCCACAACTAGCTATGTCAATGCAACGTTAAAGAGATGGAGGCATAATTTCACAAGGAATAGGGGAGAGAAAATATTCAAACCCTTGAGCCAATAGGGTAAAGCCTAATGTCAAAGGGAAAACCCATAAAGCTGTCAAGTACCCATTTTATCTTTTGTGCCCAGTGATTAAAAATTTGTTGAGGTAGTTAATGCCTTGGGATGGGAAGAGTATGGCAGTCAATTTCGAATTGAGAAAGCCACCCATTTTTGGAAATCGTGTTTTTGACTTATGGGGCAAGTAAATGCTCAAAAATGCATGCCCAAGCCATCATTCACCCATGGGTTTGCTCTCTCACATAGTTGGAGATAAGTGGGGCGTTTTCATCCCGTTTTTCTGTATTTTTCTCCATTTCTACATGCCCAGAAATTTGTTTTTGTTTTGTTGAGGGAATGGGCAGCAGACTTTCACGATTTGGGGATTTTAAGAGGCCGTTTTTTCCTTCCTCACACAACTAGAGCTTGTTGTGCGGTTTTCCCTCATGTTTTATGCATTTCCTCATCTTGCCATGGCTGGGAAAACCCGTTTTTGTGTTGCTTAGTGAATGGCCAACATAGATTCACATTTTGGGTGTTTGGGGAGGTCATTTTTGCCCTTGTAATGCCCAAGAACATTTGCTGAAATCGTTTTTGGTTCCCAGGGTGTTTTTCCCCATTTTACAAATTCGTTTTTGGTTGCAAACCTGTTTTTGTTTATGCTCAGTGGTTGGGAAAATAGATCCACGATTTTGGGGTTTATAGCAGTCACTTTTGCTCCTGGAATTCCCATAGACATTCTTGAAACTGGAGTTGCTCATCTCGGGGTTGATTTCCCCTTCTTCCAATTCGTTTTGGTTGAAGAACGTTTTTCCTTCATGCCCAGCAATTGTATTTTGCTATGAAGTGCATCTTTATGTTGGCTTAGCTGAGTAAGTCCAAGGAACCCATATGTTAGATGGTTGACTGTGTTTGGATGCGATTGCCTTGTGTTGGCTTGGCTAACTAAGTCCAAGGAACCCATCGGTTAGATGGTTTGACTGTGTTTGGATGTGATTGGTGGCTTGGCTGCGTAAGTCCAAGGAACCCATATGTTATTGGCTTGTTGCCTTAGTAGTCTATGAAACCCAACTGTGTGTTGGCTTGACTGTGTGTGTATGGTCTTGTTGTGTGTAAGTCTGTTGTTCCCTAGTTCCTTGTGGAAATCATACCCAGCTTGGGGATGGCAGTGGTGCTGTGAGATTGATGAGCACACTGGCCTATGGTTGGGTGGAACATTGCAGCAACATAGCTAGTTGCAGGGAAGCTTCTTCTCAAGATCAGTGTTTTCTTGTGTTTAATCTCTGCAACGTATTTGTTTATGAATTATTATGAACATTACGAATGCTTGAATGTGTTTGAATGTATTTTCTTCCGCTGTTTATTTACATGTATAATGCATATGTATATGTATTTTATATTCAATGCATTTCTGATTATGTTCATGGGCTAGATTGTCCGTTTGACAATACCAGCAACAGTTTAGTCGTGTCCTCTCTCAACGGTTAGAGGGGAGGAGACGTGACAATTTTCTTATCTATCTTGTAGAATATGTTAAATTTAAATTATCAAAAAAGAAACGTTAGTTACCTTGTATACATTTTCCAGCTTCCCTATGGAATTCTTTACTTGATTCTCTCTTGTCTGTGTTTTCGGAAAATTAAAGACATATCACTATCATCAGCATATGTTCACATAGGTTACTTACACGATTAGGGTGAGAGTGAAGCAAAACCTTTCTTAAAAACATTTGATTTCTATAACTAGATATGGCAGCATAATTTTACAATGAAGTTTAAAGTTTTTTATAAATTACGACGTTCACTTGTAGAGTTTGGAAAAATATGTAAACCATAAATTTAATATTAAATATTTTATTCTTACAATGAACTTGTGTTTATATAATATTATTGAAAACCAAATTATTCTCATCACTTAATCAGTGTTTGAGAAAAGGTTAAAAATCATTATTAAAATGATAGATGAAGTCATAAGAATAACCATATGAATACATGCATTCTTGAGATAGTAAACTAATTATAATGGTGTACAAAAGAAAATGCAGAGGTTGGGGTCTTAAAGGTGGTTCGGTAAAAAATTGAAAATACTGTTGTCACTTTTATGATTTAGGAAAAAAAAATGTAAATACAAAGATATATGAAAGAAGTCTGTAACCTCCAGATTAAGTATGTGTACCATATTATCGACAATGGCGTAAAGCTATTGGACAGTATTTTATTTTTGTTCAGATAACAACTAGTTTTATTATCTACTGTAGGAATTTTCACATTCTCCAATCATGAAGTTTCATGACCGGTAGAAAAAAATATTTATTTGGAAATTCCCAGCATGAATCTTTACCATAGCCAACTTTCTAATGTTGAAGAGATTGGGAACAGAGTTTAAAATTGCATAGAAACTGAGCTGGTTTGACATTAATTGTTATCTTCAACAGATTAAAAGAAGTGTATTTTAAAAAGCTTGAAGGTGATATGCAAATATTGGAACTGGAAGTTACCTTCAGTCTGCCAAAAAAATTGTGTTGATTGTGATTTTGGCACGAACTTATTACCTCGTGGTAATAGTAGAATTATTTATTGCTTTTTTTAACTTTAACCGTAAACTGGGAGTTAACCTCAAGGTTATGGTTCGATGCCCAGACTTCCAGGACTGATTTTTTGTGCATGCTTGTGCTGGAAAATGAGTAGGCTTTGTCAAAAATAAACAGACTTTTAAATTGTTGAATTGATTTTTTCACATGGTATTACAGCATATCAATCTCAAACAGGATAGAATCCTGAGCTAAAGTATGGCTTGAAAGTTAGGTGTTGGGTGTCAGAATCCATGCCTTTAGATTTAACTCTTAAAGTCAATGGAGGATAGGCTTTGCATTCAACTCTTACTCCTAGCTTATCCATTTACCTGTTGGGGATAGTGGTTGGATTTCATGGAGTACTCCAAAATCAAGATTCTTTGGTTGGGTGCAGAGTAGCAATGTAAATATTCTTCCAAAATAAAGAACAGAGTCACAGTCGTGGTTTCAGAGTCTTATAGACTTGTGGAACAATTTGTTGACAATAGGATTTACCATTAGAAATTCATGAAGACAAAGTTCTTTGCTAGACAATGACTTATATGGGGTCTTGGAAGGCACAATGACTTATATGGGTTTGGGAAGGCAACGAAAAGAAGCCAACTTTCCCAAGGTGAAACCTAAAGGCTGGGATGGAGATATTAAAATGCTTAACCTAAAGACTAACTAAATTGCCTCCACTTCACTGGAATCGGGTGATTGATAGAATTGTATATTCTAAATTGTACATTGTTGAGATGCAATTTCAATTATCTAGATCAATTCAAAAACCCTGTAAAACTTTAAATTGCAATGCCTTTAACTTGCAATTATTAGAAATTGTAAAAAGTTGTTATAATCATGGTTTGAATGTCCACTGAATTGGAAAACTGAATATTCACCTAAATCTCTGAAAAAAGATGTAAGGCATTTGAGTTACAGTGTAGCTCACACCATAATAAAACAAAAACAAAAAACAAAAAAACACTTGTGTAATAATGATCTCATTTACATGTAAAAACAATTACTTCAAATTTGAGACTGCTTGATTAACCTAATTGAATTATGAAATGTAAATGTAAATAGTAGAGTTGATGTTCCTTGTTTTCTTTTTCCAAAGAAAAAATATCACAATTCAATAATAATAACAAACCACCTTCTTTACAGCCTGGAAGACCTCAGAAGCATATAGCTATCCCATCAACTACATACAACCTTCAACCTTTTCATATCTATATACTTCTGGAAGACCCACTGCATATTGGTTCCATGATTATATCCAGATAATGCAGAAACAACAAAATCATTATGCCTCATAGTTTATATGATATCTATCTTTAGTGCATATATGGGGCTTTTATAATAATTAGAAGATAATGGGTCCTCGATCATCCTCTGCGATAGTGTCATTCTGACACTCCCATATCTTCCATTCACCTTCCCTGTGATTGAGCCCGTTCTTTGAAAGTCGATCTGCAATAATATTCATCTCTCTATACACATGTTGAAAATTGATATCATGTAAATATGTTGTAATTGAGCCGAGAGGCTCTCTACAGCCCAGTATGGGAGAGATCTTGTAACGTTACGTAACGGGAGATCTTGTAACATTACGTAACGTTATTTTTATTAATAAAAAAATAGATTTTTAATTATAAAACAAAATAAATTTCGGCCAGAAAAACAACTTAATATGGGGGAGATGTTGTAATCTTCCTACCTAACAAAACAATAAAAAAGTAAAAAATCACAAAACAATAAAAAAGTAAAAATTTAATTATCCCCCCAAAAAATGTGGATCATAAAAAAAACACAATATGGGGGAGATGTTGTAATGTTCCTACCTAACAAAATAATAAAAAAATAAAAATTGAATTATTTGCAAAAAAATGTTGGCCTTTTAAACAACCCATGGTTTTATTGTGCATGGTTTAGGAGGACCGGGCACATGGTTCTAAAACCATGTGCAAGGCCTCCTAAAAAAACCCATGGTTTTATTCTACATGGTTTAGAAGGGCCTTGCAAATGGTTTTAAGACCATGTGCAAGGCCTCCTAAACAACCCATGGTTTTAGGAGAGCCTTGCATATGGTTTTAAAACCATTTATGGGGAGATGTTGTAATGTTCGTTCCTAACAAAATAAAAAATAATATTAAATATTATATGTTGGCCATAAATAATATTAAATATTAATAATAAATATATTATATGTTGACCTTAAATAAAAAGATGTGTCTTTTGGTTTGAATCAAATCAATGGTATATATAGGACACACCAAAGTTGATAGCTCATTGAGTGTAATACCTAAGAAGAGGTTTGCACCTAGAGAGATTTGATCCCTCTCAGCGCTTGATAGAGCCTAGGATTTGGATCTACGCTGGTTATGACCAACTCTTCAAAAATGGGCTTGAGATCAATATTCCTTAGAGGTTTGTTATATTTCATATAATTGATAATCAAATAGGAGTCTCCAAATACTTGAATTCTCCCAATGCCCTTAGAAAAAGCCAATTGCAAAGTGACCTTCAGTGCTATTAATTCAGCAGGGTTGTTTGTGCATCAACCAAGGGCTGCAAAAAACTTTATCAATCATTATCCAATGAACATATTGTTAAACGATAACTAAACTAATGTTTATGGAAGGTTTCTCATTACGGCTGTTTACGGGAAGTTTCTCATAACGAGCATAACCGACAAAGGTTTACTCATGTAACTTCTTTCATGAAGTATATCGTGCATGGTTGGGATATGCAAATGTTTGAGTTGTTTGTGAGGCTGAGGCCTGTCATGTAATCTCTCCTCCTTCATTAATGAGCTTCAATACTTTGCCTACGTGGATGTTTCCCTTTGAGGTTTTACCACATAAAATACTGGTGTTTAAATGGTGTTGATAAAGTGTGGTTGATGTAATTTGTCTCTGAAATGTATAACAAGTGGTATCAAAGCTAGTGTGAAAGAAGATCGTGTTGGTTGGATGATGGAAGGAGATCGCTTGATAAAGTGTGAAGAGCCTGCACGGAGTTTGGACGCTAAAGGATTTGGATGTTGGAAGGAGATAGCTTGATAACATGTGAAGAGCTTGCACCGAAGATCTCATCGTTGCTAGTCAGATCGTTGTTGGACGATCGCAGTCATGAAGGAGGCAGATCGCCTGCTGGAGTGTGGAGAGACTGCGAGAAGTAAGGGTGACTGCCTGAAGAAAGGTGAGGTCACGCGTGGAAGAGAGAAGGATCTGACTCCATGGAAGAGTGCCTGCACGCAACCTGAAGAAACCGGGGCGTATTTGTTGCTGAAGAAATCGGCATGGAGGAGAGCGTTGTCGTCAACTGAAAGCCACGTGGATTGCTTATGCGCGTGGAGAAGAGCTCCGAAGAGGAGCCGTTGGGTCATCGCAAGAAGAAGAAGAAGAAGATAATATTTTAACGTCCACGAGGCTAAAAATAGCGTATGGGACAGACTCAATGCATTTTTCCTTATACCAGAGAATATAGTGCTAATTATATTGGAGAATATAGTGTTGGGAGAATATTGTGCTATTAACATTGGGGAGTATTTTGTTTAGATTTTTTTTTTAATAAAAAATATTTTCATTTATGTCTAGTACAAAGTTTGAGATTGAAAAATTTAATGGTAAAAACAATTTTGAACTATGGAAGTTAAAGATACCGGATTTATTAGATCAGCAGGGTTACAGAGAGCCTTAGATGGAAAAAGAATAAGACTCATCACCATGACAGATGATGAATGGGAGGATTTAAATGCCAAAGCGCTAAGCACAATTCGATTGTGCCCGCCGATGATGTGTTGTTCAACATTATTGGAGAAACATCAACAACAATCCTATGGAACAAGTTAGAAAGCATGTATATGACCAAATCAGTGACAAACAGAATTTACTTGAAGCGACAAATGTACGGTATGAGAATGAAAGAAGGTATGAAGATAGTAAATCGTTTAAATGTTTTTAACACTATTATTTTCCAGTTGAGTAGTATGGATGTTAAAATTGATGATGAAGATAAAGCAGTCAATCTCTTATTGTAACGTCCCCGACCCTCCGACCGGCGAAGAGGGCGCTACGATACATCAAATCATCTGGGCATCTAACCCCATGAACATGAACATACATACATATAATGCTGAAGTATGATACTTAAAAACATAAAACATATTTCGAAGCATAATCATTCATATACACAATGGAAGCAAAACATATCAATCAGCATTCATGCATATACAAATCAGCATTTAACATGTATATCATTACTCATCAATGGTAAATATAATCGCAGACACAAGTCAGGCAAGAGTACTTATCTTATAGAGAACTTGTTTTGCAACCAGCTATGTCGCTGCAACGTTCCACCCAACAATAGGCACGTGTGCTACTCAGATCTCTCAGCAACGCTGCCACCCCGATCCGGGCATGATTCCCCAAGGAATAAGGAACTAACAGGCTTACACATAGCCAAGGATAACAACACCACAAGGGTACACAATTCAGCAAAGCTAACACAGTTGGGTTTATCAAGCGAACAACAGATCAGCCAAGCCAACAAGGTTGGGTTTATCAGGCCATCCAGGAGCTGGGAAAGGCTAAATGCTAAGCTGGTGAGCTCATTGAAGAGCTACAGGCACCAACACCAGAACCATCCTGGCTTCGAGAACACCCACACACACCCAACACAAGGAAATCATTCCCTTCTCTACGACGCAGTCCCTCAGACCCTGATCTCCCTTCCAGTGCTATTCAGGGGTTGTGGAGAAGAAAGCCAGTTTAGTAGCTCTTTCTGTGTGGTTTCCAACCCACCAGGTTTATCAAGTACCTCAAGCCCTCATTCACCACTCCAATGCAGTCCGAGGACAAAACCACTGCATGCAAGTAGCCAACAGCTATTCAAGCTTTTACAAGGGAAAAACACAGTCAATTAGACATGGGCAACAGCAGCCCACAACAACTATGAAACCACAGCTTTCGATTCTCAATCTGTGCGTGAGGGGGAAAAGACACAGCCAAAGCAAAATGTGGAAGAGACCACCGCCTACACAGCATAGGGACTCACAGCACCCAATTGATCCTCATTACAATCACTGTAGAATTTGCACAGACCAAAAAAGGGTAAAAGAACAGACTACCACTCTATATGGGAAAGACACAACGCAACCCCACCGAACTATTGATGCCATTACAGCCTCGAATCAACGGTGGACATAACAGAACACTACGCAGTCTGAAATTGATGGGGAAAGATACAAAACTCTGCGTGAACAGAGGAAGAACGTTTTTTTGATTAGCAAGCGGTGTGTGAAGGAATGGCAAACCCCCAACAGTGGAAAATGTGGATTCCTTTAACTACGTCGCGTGAAGAAACTGAACAGACTCACGAACTGGTTAGTGGGTAGACCATCCGCACGTCGTGGAGAGTGAGAGCAACCATGGGCATGGTAGTGGTCTTTTTGCCAGCAAATCGCTGCCCCAACTAATAATGGAATAACTAAGGGTGGTGGTTTAAGGAGACAAAAAGAGAGTGGGACACATGGCTTCTCCCCCATGACTCAATGTTCAACATTCCCCTTCCCTATCCTTTGCAATCGTGCCCTTTCTCAATTTAGTTGCAGTGAACATAGCTGGTTGGGTTATTTAATTAAAATGTGTGTTTACATGATGCCACAATTTAATATATGCCATATGTCCCGATATACCATCGGTGACAATTCCAAATCCAAAACACAACATAACCAAATCGATGGTGGGGCCTTGGCCTTTAGCTCCGCACCATGATTATTTACAATATAAGTATCATGTATATTTAATGCAAGCGGGGTTAAAACTGGGGTATTACATTCCCCTCCCCCTTCAATAGCACTGTCCTCAGTGCTTTACAAAATTTGAACAAAATGCTACACTGGTACCGTCTCAGTATTCCGCAGGTTTGAACAAAAATGGATGTGCCAATCGCATGGCATCCTCTAGCTCCCACGTAGCCTCTTCAGGTCCATAATGCTCCCATTGCACCTTTACCTGCCCCATGGCTCGGTTCCGGAGCATTGTGACCTTCCTGTCGAGGATGTGCATTGGCTCGATTCGGAACTCTCCCTCGGGTTCCACCTGAATCACATCCCAATTTATCACATGGTTAGGATCATGTACATATTTCTTAAGCAAAGAAACATGAAAAACATTATGAGCTCTAGTACTAGCAGACAATGCAAGTCTATATGCAACAAGCCCTATTCTTTCAAGCACTTCAAATGGCCCACAGTATCTAGGTGACAGCTCGGCACAACTTCCAAGCTTCAAGGAACTTTTCTTTGCTTTCACTCTGAGGTAAACACGATCCCTAACACTGAACTCTCTGTTCACCCTATGGTTATCTGCATAGCTTTTATGTCTATCCTGTGTTGCTTTCAGATTCTGTCTGATCTTTACAACCTCTTGCTCCATTTCCTTGAGCAATTATGGTCCAAGCACAACTCTGTTCACTGGGTTATCCCAAGTCACTGGTGTCCTACACCTTCTTCCATACAAAGCTTCATATGGACTTATCCCCAAGGATGCCTGCTGTCCATTGTTGTAAGCAAACTCTACCAAGTGTAAGTAATCTTCCCACTTGGTTGGTTTGTCCATCACATACATGCGAAGCATATCTTCAAGCACCTGATTAACTCTTTCTGTCTGCCCATCTGTCTGAGGATGGTATGCAGTGCTGAAGTTTAACTTTGTACCCAAATCTGCAAACAATCCTTTCCAAAAATTGGAAGTGAACTTGACATCTCTGTCAAAAACAATTGCCTTCGGCAATCCATGCAATTTGAAAATATCCTTCATGAATATCTTTGCAATAGCATCTGTCTTATGCGTAGACTTCACTAGTATAAAATGTGTTGCTTTTGTCAACTTGTCTACCACAACCATGATGGAATCATGTTGGCTCCAAGTCATCAGCAATTTTGTAATAAAATCCATGGAAATAATTTCCCATTTCCATTCTGGAACTGGCAAAGGCTGCAACAAACCTGCTGGATGTTGATGCTCAACCTTTACCTGTTGACATTTCATGCACCTTGAAATGTATTCAGCCATGTCCTTTTTCATTCCTGGCCAAAAGAACTACTTTCTAACTGTAGCAATTGTCTTCCGATATCATGGGTGACCAGAATACGAAGCTTGATAGATTTCATCCATAACAACTCTCCTCAAATCTGCTACATTCAGAATATAAATTCTGCCTTTATAAGTAAGAAGTTCATCTTCTTCCAATTTATATCCTTCATACTTCTTCTCAAGACCTTGCTGCTGCAATTTGTCTTTTACCTGCTCATACAATTCATTTCCGACAACATGATTAACAATCTCCTGCCTCAAATCTCATTGGAAAATACTAAGAGATGCCAAATACATTTCCTGTACCTTCCTGCTGAGTGCATCAGCTACCTTATTCTCTTTCCCTTTTATGTGCTTGATTTCGAAATCAAACTCACATAAAAATTCCAGCCATCTCGTTTTCCTAGCATTCAAAGTAAGCCGATCAAACAAATACTTCAGTCCACAGTGATCGGTTCTGAGTTCAAATCTTCTACCCATCAAGTAATGTCTCCACATCTTGAGAGCATGTACTATGGCTGCAAGCTCTAAATCATGAGTGGCATAGTTCTTCCCATGCTCCTTCGGCTTTCTTGACTCATAACATATCACGTGGTTGTCCTGCATAAGGACTCCTCCAAGCCCTTGTCCGCATGCATCGGTACATACCACAAGATCTTTCTCTGGATCCGCAACCTTCAATACTGGTGCACTGGTTAGAAGATTCTTCAACCGCTGAAAGCTTTCTTCACACTTCGATGTCCATTCGAACTTTGTCCCCTTCTTCTGCAAAGAAGTGATGGCATGTGCAACCTTGGAAAATCCTTCAATGAATCTTCAGTAGTATCCTGCAAGTCCCATAAAATATCTTACATCCGTCACATTTCTTGGAGTAGGCCAATTCATAATGGCTTCAATCTTTTCAAGGTCCACAGATATACCCTCTTCTGAGATAATGTGACCCAAGTACTGAATTCTATCCCTGTAGAAGTCACACTTGTTCAGTTTTGCATACAACTGATGTTCTTTGAGCACTTGCAATGTCAATCTCAAATGCTCTTCATGCTCTTCCTCATTCTTAGAATAAACAAGAATGTCATCAAGGAAAACAAGAACAAACTTGTCCAAATACTTACTGAAGACGTTGTTCATAAGGCACATAAATGTAGCTGGTGCATTTGTGAGACCAAATGGTACCACTACAAACTCATAATGTCCATACCTTGTCCTGAAGGTTGTCTTATGAATGTCTTCGTCCTTGATTCTCACCTGATGGTAACCAGACCTCAAGTCAATCTTGGAAAACACCTTTGCTCCTCTCATTTGATCAAAGAGGTCATCAATCCTAGGAAAAGGATATTTATTCTTCACAGTAACCTTGTTCAACTGTATGTAATCAATACATAACCTGATTGTACCATCTTTCTTCTTTACAAACAGAACCAGTGCTTCCCAAGGAGACACACTCGGTCGGATATACTTCTTTTCCAACAACTCTTGCAGTTGCATCTTCAACTCTAGCATCTCCGGTGTACTCATCCTGTAGGGTGTCTTGGACACCGGTGCTACTCCTGGCACAAGTTCAATGGTGAAATCAATGTCCCGTTTTGGAGGAATTCCTGGAATCTCATCAGGAAACACATCCCTAAATTCCTGTAACACTTTATAGTCCTCCAACCTAGGAGTTTCATCTCCTGTGAGTTCCAGAATATGAGCTACATACAACTGGCAACCTTTCCTACAGAACTTCTTCAACTGCATTGCTGAAACCTATCTTACTAAATTACCTTTGGAATACCTTTCACAACTATCGGGTTTCCTTCTTCATCCATGCATTCAAAAGTCTTATTATAACAGTCAAGCTTCACTCTGTGAACTTCTAACCAATCCATTCCAATGAGAATATCATAGGAACCAAGCGGTAGAACATTCAGATCTACACAAGTGATCAATCCATTCATAACCAATGGGCACTTCTCTATCAATTCACTGAACTTTCTCTTAGTCCCAGTGGCTAGTTGAACTAACCAATATTTTCCATGCTTTACCTTCTTAAAAGCACAAATCTCTACTACCCTAAGAGTAATACAACTGTGAGTAGAACTAGGGTCAATCAAAATAGAAACAGATTGTTCAACAATCTTACCTGCAACTTCAACCATAGTTGACTGATGATTTGCCTGGTGGTCCTCCTGTGCTGCATAAATTCTAGGGACTACCCTTGCTACTTGACCCACTGTTTCTACTTCCTGCATGTTGTGAGTTGGCCTTGAACTTTCATTCTCAAGTGGACAATATCTGCGCAAGTGAGGTCCTTCACATTTCCAACATTTGAGTGGAACTTTATTCTGGTGTGGCTCATTAGGCTTTCGACCTGTCACTCCAACTGGATTACTCGCAGCTTGGGATGGTTGCTTTTGCTGATTCATGAATCTAGAAGCTTTGAAACCTTTCCTTCTCTGGTCAAAATTCTCATTCTTCTTGTCCTTCCATGCCTTATGGTAATTAGGTTTACCTTTGATTTGCTCATAGCAATACTTATCCTTTCTTATTACTTCTTCAAGAGTTCTTGGTTCATAAAACTCAATTCTATCTTTGTAGGCTTGAGGCAATCCACTCAGAAACCACTAGACCTTTACTTTTTCATCTTTGATGTACCGGACATACTTCAACAATTCCAAAAACTTATTTGCATATTCATCCATGGTCTGTTGTCCCAATCTCAGCTCATGGAACTCCTTTATCTTGTCATAATAATACCTGTCAGAAAGGTATTTCTGTCTGAAATACTTCTTGAACTGTTTCCACTTCAGTTTCCTTTCAATGATCCTCTTTATTTTCTTGAAGTGTTCCCACCAAATGGATGCTCGTCCATTCAGATTGAATATGGCAACTCTCACCTTCATGTTTCCTGAATAATCCTACATTTGGAAGTACTTCTTTATCCCAAGAAGCCAAGCTTCAGCTTCTTGTCACATCTTTATCTCACCATCAAATGTAGGAGGTTTAGCTTTCCTAAATTAATCTCGAGAGCGATCCCTCTGGTTCCTTCTTATTTTCCTTTTATGAGAACATGAGCTTGTATCTCCACTGGATTCTTTAGAGTCAGATGATCCACTGGAAGTCCTTCTGCTTCTCCTGGTGCTGCTCTTAATGCCTTCTCGCCTAGAGTCTATCTTTTTCTGCAAGTATGTCAAACTCTGCAATATGGCAGCATTCAACTGATGCTGCTCTTCCTAGGCTTTTACCAAGCTTCTCATGGTGGCTGCAACCTCGAATGGTGTCCCCTAGAATCTCCTTCCATTAGACTCTATGTCATCATTTCCATTACGAACATTTTCTCCCATGGCATCTTCTGCTCGCTCATGAGAATCCCAAGCATCATACCCATCATGGGTTCTTATGACTGAACCACCCCTGGCTTTACCACATTGTTCTTTCTAGAGTACTGCTCTTGGAAGTTACCTATAGTTCTGCAAATGTGTTAGTAGCAAACTGTTAGATGTATAATATTAATATAAATCAAAATTACTTACCTTCTTCTTTTGGAAATTTATAAAACAACAATTATGCTAAAACACGGAATTTTCTCTATTTCATGTTCAGCTCTGTGACCACGGACAGTCTGCTGAAAACTGTTTGCAAAATCACTGAGAAATTCCTTCGAAAAACCTAAATCTTCTTAGGCCCAATCGAACCTCCTCCCAACTAGCTTTCTGACACTGCGGTGGTCAAAATTCCTATCTCATCGGTGGACTATTACTTCTTTCTTCCCGGTGTTTCGGCGGGAAAAACGGATAAACCCCCGACCTGTATTGAGGATTCGTTGGTCTATTTTCGTCTGCAGTACGGGGTTCGCAATCGTCTATCGTTCTGAACTTCATCGGTGATAACATAGACTAACCATGTTGCGTCGACGGTCGGGTGTCCTACACATAGGACGGTTAGTCCCTTCAGCTTCCGCAACGGTGGACCACAATCGAACTACATCTTCTGTAGCCACAGTTCTATCGACGGTCAGAGCCCCTAGAAGCTATGGCATCGGCACTTGGATGCTCTCCTAGTCAAGTGGTTAGTCCTTTTGGTCTCCGCAACGACGGACGTTCGGTCAACAAACTTTACCCGACGTAGCTCATCCTTAACGGAATCACCTAATCATCAGCGATGTCATCAACTAACCATCGCTGATGGCCGATGATTCTATGACTTGGAAAAAATTTCGAAATCTTTCTCTTTAGTCTTCCTCTTCCTTCCGCCAATTCCATCGGCTCCATCTCCCTTATCCTTCGCCAATCAAAGGAACTGCTTGTCGCCGCTACTGTTCACTAAACACCGCAGCATCGACGAGTGGAGAGACTCATGCATCAGCGGGATAGTTATCAAGGCTTCCGCAACAGCAGGCACTCGTCAACTAATTTCCGTTGACGTCCATCGACGGTCTCATCAACTAACTTCTACCGATGATTTCAACACTTAAACATAATTTTGAAACTTCTTCTTCTGTCGGCGGTCGGAACCACTAAGTGCTATGCGACATTTTAGTCCACACGACAGCTACAACGGCGGGCTGACAAACAACTAAATTCTTTCGCAGTCTCAGCCACCGCATCGACGGTTTCGTCATCTAAATTCCGTCGACGATTTTATGACTTAGAAGAATTTTCAAAACTTTTCTCTTTTCTCTTTCTTCTGCTGCGTCGACTGTCGGAACGACTAGCAACTACTGCATCGGACGGTTAGTTCCCTAGTCACCCGCAACGGTGGCAATCCATTCAACTAATTCCTTCTATTGTTCATCGGCGATGAATACCACTAACATGATCCGATGGCCGACGAGGTCAACACTTAGAAAATTTTGTGAATTTTCTTGTCTTCACCCATGTTCCTGGTTTCTTCTGGGCAGTAGGAAACCTGCCACTGTTAAATATTCTCATGGCCCTCTGAGGCCCAATGCTGCAACATAACTCTGTCACTGCATCATCACGGCCCATCCAGACCCATGCTGCAACCAGAGCTCTGATACCACACTGTAATGTCCCCGACCCTCCGACTGACGAAGAGGATGCTACGATACATCAAATCATTTGGGCATCTAACCCCATGAACATGAACATACATACATATAATGCTGAAGCATGATACTTATAAACATAAAACATATTTCCAAGCATAATCATTCATATACACAACGGAAGCAAAACATATTAATCAGCATTCATGCATATACAAATCAGCGTTTAACATGTATATCATTACTCATCAATGGTAAATATAACCGCAAACACAAGTCAGGCAAGAGTACTTATCTTATAGAAAACTTGTTCCGCAACCAGCTATGTCGCTACAACGTTCCACCCAACCCCCTGCGTGCTCCTTAATCTCTCAGCAATGATGCCACCCCCGAGCCAGGCTCATGGAACTAACAGGCTTACACATAGCTAAGGATAACAACACCACAAGGGTACACAGTTCAGCCAATCCAACACAGTTGGGTTTATCAGGCGAACAACGGATCAGCCAAGCCAACAAAGTTGGGTTTATCAGGCCATCCAGGAGCTGGGAAAGGCTAAATGCTAAGCTAGTGAACTCACTGAAGAGCTGCAGGAAACAACACCAAAACCAACCTGGCTTCTAGAACACCCACACACACCCAACACAAGGAAATCAGTCCCTTCTCTACGACGCAGTCCCTCAGACCCTGATCTCCCTTCCAGTGCTATTCAGGGGTTCTGGAGAAGAAAGACAGCTCAGTAGCTCTTTCTGTGTGGTTCCCAACCCACCAGGTTTATCAAGCACCTTAGGCCCTCATTCACCACTCCAATGCAGTCCAAGGACAAAACCACTGCATGAAAGTAGCCAACAGCTTTTCAAGCTTTTACAAGGGGAAAACACAGTCGATCAGACGTGGGCAACAGTAGCCCACAACAACAATGAAACCACAGCTGTCGATCCTCAAGGCAATCGATTCTCAATCTGTGCATGAGGGTAAAAAGACACAGCCAAAGCAAAATGTGGAAGAGACCACCACCCACACAGCGTAGGGACTCACAGCACCCAATTTATCCTCAATACAATCGCTGTAGAATTTGCACAAACCAGAAAAGGGTAAAGGAACAGACTACCACTCTATACGGGAAAGACACAACACAACCCCACAGTGATGATGAATAGTATTGAAATAAGTCACATTGGGAAACTCAACATAAGTCCCAATTGGTGAAACCAATTCTGCTCTAACATGTGGTTCCGGAAAGAGAACAGGAAAGGATACCTCAGTGTGAAATTTCAGACACAAAGGAGCAACAATTTATGAGATATCGTAGAAACAAGATCAGTCATTTCTGCAAAAAAAAACAAAAAAACTATGGCTTCAAGTTACGAGCACTTCCATCCACCAATCAGTTGAATAAGGAGGACCATCAAATTCGCCCTAGGAAGGTTCATCTCTCTATGTAAGAAGTTTCTCATTCCGTGAACTTTCATTTTTTTATCTAACACTATTTCCGGAGAAAACTAGGGCCATCATATATTTTGCAGTTTTGTCCACAGTTTTGGGAAAATAAGTATACTACTCAGCTTTCCTTGAGGAGGTGCATCTTTCTATCCAATAAGATATGAAAGATACCTAAGTTGAAAAATTAGGGTTTCTCTATCAAACCCTAGGTCCACTAGAATTAGTCTTTCAAAAGATCCTTCAAGCAAGCATCAAGTTGAAGCATTCTCACTGGTAAGTTTCATCCTCTCTATTTCCATTTGAGGTTCTCATTTTTATCATATTGACAAATAGTATCAAGCTTGAGGACAAGCTTGAAAAAATAAAGGACTTCTAAGCATGAGTTATAGAGTGCTTACCATACTTGAAGAAGCATGAAGAACTATGCCAAAGAAATATCTGCAGATCCAAGACAGATACGAAGTTAAAGCAAAGCAAAAGAAGGACCTAATCAAAACGAAGAGGAGTGTTTCCATCTCCATTAGATCTCATATGTAACATCCTTGAAGACTCCCAAGGATATGTTCGATGCAATGAATAGTATGTATGAAGATGACCTTGAGAACTCAACTCAAGAATGTGAATGTGCAATGTCATGACTATTTCACAAGAAGATCCCATCTCAAAGAGCAATTAAAAGCTGTTGAAGACAATGTCAAAGAAGCATAAGCATAATGGTCTTCCAAATTCAGTCAAGAGAGTTGTTCTAGTAGGAAGATCACATATGGGGAAATGAACTATTGATTGAAGAAGAGAAAGAACAAGAATGAAGAACATTCCCGCCAAGAATAGAAGGACATCTTACAGCTCAATAGTTCAGTCATGATGTGAAAGGACACTTTGTGAAAGAATGTCCCAAGAAGGAAGAATGGAAGGATGATATGTTCTAGAAGTACCAGTCGATCATATAGAATGATGTTTGGATATGACCTCAATACATGAAGGGAAGTTTTATGAAGTCTTCCAAGAAGATCTACAAGGTCGAGTGTACTGTCAATCGAAGTATCAAAAGATACGAAGTAAGTTTCATGGTTTCTATCAACAAAGAGAGTCGATTATGGCAAGACCATCATCTAGGAAATAGACACACCTCTTCAGTAGTGGATATTACACTAGAAAATTGGTGTAATCAAAGTAGAAGAACAAATCAAACAACCTATATGGTTTGAGACTCTATACAAAAAAACACCTATGCAAAAAAGGATTTGTACAAGCTCAATAGGAACCCATGGGATAGCACATACAAGCATATGAGAAGCTTTAGGATCAACTAGAGTGATGGAGATCCCAACCTTTACTACAAGGTTAAAGATAGAATCCTATAAAGGACAAGAGAAAACTTGCAACAAAGTTCAAGATGAAGGATCCTGATATCTAGTCTCCTCGACAAGTGGCATAAATGGATACAAAGAAGACTAACAACAAAGGAGACTACCTGTCACCCCATTGTCATAATACATATGCAGAGGGAGGATGGTTCTCCACCTAAGAGGGAGTGACTACAATAGATCTCAAAGTTCGAGAATCTTGACATGATTCTTGACATTAGGAGCATGATGAAGTCCAGAAGACATTTTACTTATCTAAGTAAAATATGCAGAGCAAACGGTGTGGTACCTAAAGGGTATTGCAAAGGTATGATGATTTTGATTGAGTTAGTAGTACTATGTACTCCAACATATTGCAAAAAGCAAGAGTGTTTCTCTCAATGCAACCAAGGATGAATGTATTGGAGATAAGAAGAAAGAAGGTAAAGATTCCTCAAGTAATGAGGAATATGATCCAGAAGAATTATACCGATGAATATGAAGATTATAATCTTATCCATTCCATCATTGGATACGAAAGAGCGCACTGGTAGGACACAGACACAGTCCTATGTGATCTGTGGTGTAAGAAGGCTTGTTCAATATTTCCGATCATGAGCAAGATAGGAACATGTCCTCAGAATCAGACGATGAAATTGAACACATTTGGCAGAGACTCCCACAATTCAAGAAGACAAAGATCAAGATGGAGTCTACCAAACAAACAAAGATAAGTATTTGAATTGTCATTTCCTATATATATAGTTGTTCAAATAGATATGTTTCTAGATTTAGGGAATGTATTATGCATATTAGAATATTTGTAGTTTACTACTAATATGCAAGTGATGGGTAAGTGGCTTATGTTGTTATACAACGTTCGATTGCTACTTTTGAGATAATGTCTTGGAAAGATGGAAGACATATAGAAAGCTAATGTATATAGATGTTTGTTGCATTAACAGAAATAGTTGCATGACTATATGACATATATATTTATGTATGTCACATGTTACGAAATGTTTCTAATCATACAATTGTATGTGATTTGTGGGAAGGATTGTATGCAATCACCCACAAAAAGAAGAATGATACAAGTTGTAATGTACTATACCATTGCAGATGTACAAGAGAAGAATGATGCAGTTATAGATGCACAAAAGAAGAATGATGCAAGTTGTAAATTTACGATGCAGTTGTGAATGTACACAAAGAGAATGTTAAAGAACAAGTTGCAGAAAGGAGTTGTAAAGCTCAAGTATGTTCCTACAAAAGAATAAGTGGCAGATGTGTTGACTAAGCCTCTAGCTCGTGTAAAGTTTGAATAATTTCGATACATGCTTGGTATAGTCCAAAAATACCTCTCTCAAAAGAGGGAGTGACGGTAGATGGAAGAAGGATGCAGTGGTGAGTAGGTTAGCCTAGAGGAGGGTAAGTCTGGCTAGGCTTGTTTGGCCCGAAAGGGTTAGTAAGCCAGACTAAAGGCCTGTCGATCCTAGGGGGATTAGTATGTATGGCTAGGCTTGTTTGGATTGAAAGGGTTATTAATCCAAACAAGGCTTGTTTGGTCCCCAGGGAGATACATCTGTCTAAATAGGCTTGTTTGGATTGAAAGAGTTAGTAATTTAGACAAAATTCCCGAATGGATCTACCAGATAACTCACCATGATGCTTCTCCGAGATAGTTACAGGGCGGGATGGTTGTTACTATTGAGATGTGTAGTTTAGTATTATTATACTAATGAGCTCGGCATTATTATATTGATGGTTGGTTGTGAAATTATATGTTGATTGATGAGATGTGTGCTTCAATATTGTTATACTGATAGTTGAGATGATATTTTCAATGTCGAGATTGATTGTTGAGATGATTGTTTCAGTGTTATCACATTGATGATGGTTGATTGTTGAGATGTTTGACTGAGATAGTTTCAGTGTTTCTACACTGATGATTGGTGATTGTTGAGATGTTCTCATCGTTGTCACACTGATGATTGTTAAGATGATTGATGAGATAGTTTCAATATTCCTATACTGATGTAGCAAGTTCAGTATTCTCATACTAATGATTGTTGATTGATTGAAAGTTTCAGTATTCTTATACTAATGTAGCAGTTGCAGTATTCCCATACTGATGATTGATTGATTGATGATATGATTGATAGTTTCAGTCTTCTTCTACTGATATAGCAAGCTCATTATTTCTATACTGATATTGATGATGATGTTACTTCAACATTTGTATGTTGATGCTGATGATGTTCTTATGGTCCAACACCTTGTGTTGATGATGTTGATGTGGTTGTGGTCCCAACACCTTGTGTTGATGATGTTGATATGGTTATGGTCTCAGCACCCTGTGCTGATAATGTTGATGTGGTTGAAGTCACAACACTTTGTGTTGATGATGATGAGGTTGTTTGAACATTTATATGTTGATGGTGATGATGTTGTGCTAGCATCTCTATGTTGGTAATGCAGATGATGATCTAGCATTACAGATGATTTGGTTTTTAGCACTAACATGCTAATGATATTGTTGATTGTTTCAGTATTTATATACTATTGATGCAGATGATGATGTTTCAGTATTTATATACTATTTATGCAAATGATGATGTTTCAGTATTTCTATACTGAAGATACAGATGATGATGTTTCATTATTCCCATAATGAATATACAAATGATGTTTCGGTACTTACATACTGAAGATACAGATGATGGTGATTCAATATTTCTATGCTGAAAATACAGATGATGATGTTTCAGTATTCCCATACTAAAGATGCAGATGAAGATACTTATGATGCAAATGATGATGCATTCAGTATTCACATGCTGGAGATACAGATGATGATATTTCAGTATTCACATATTGAAGACGTAGATGATGATGGTTCAGATGATGATGTTACCGATGATGATTCAGTGATTACACACTGATGTTGGCAAGTAGATGATTCAGAAGATGTTGATGTTACAAATGATGGTTCAATGTTTACACAATGATGTTGGCAAGTAAATGATTCAAAAAATATTCATTATTCATATACTGATGTGGAAAAGAAGATTAAGTATTCACATACTGATGTGACAGAAGAAGATTCATTATTCACACACTGATGTTACAGAAGAAGGTTCAGAAGATGATTCAGTATTCACATACAAATATGGCAGAAGATGATTTAGTATTCACATAATGATGTTACAAAAGAAGGTCCAGTATTCAGAAGATGATTCAATATTCATATACTGACGTGACAGAAGATGATTCAGTATTTACATATAGATGCTGTAGAAAATGATTCAGATGATTCAGTATCCACATATTGATACTACATAAGATGATCTAGAAGATGATACTGATAGTAGATGATTTAGCACGTACAGAAGATGATTTAGTATTTACATACTGAGATTACAGAAGATGATCCAGCTGAGATCGATGATGAAGATGTATGATGATGTTCTAAAACTTCCTATGACATATAGAGATTCACCAGTCAGTTGTACAGTTGTAATTATGCCATGTTGATGTAGAATACCTTCCTAGTTAAGAGGGAGTGTTAAAATATTATAACTTCCGAAGATATTCTATTGTACTTTTGTTGTATTCTCCTTTGGAGATGTTATTCCTCCATTCGGAGATCTCCTTGATGTAATTGGTCATGTAAAATTCATGATGTAAACCCTCCATTGTAAGTTGGGGCAATATTACATAGAGAAGTAATATATAAGTTTTATTTTGAGTCTCCCAAGGTAGGCCGACCCTAATTATGGAACTTGGCCAACCTAGTTAGTTATTTGAGACACTCACCTAATGAATATAAATAGGTGAGGCACCTCTCTCATTAGAACACATATCACACTCAAGTATTGCGCTGGAGAGAGAGAAAGAGAAAGAATATACTGTGGAATATGAGAAACTATTCTTGTTGCTGGGGTTTTACACTCTCTTGATCGAATTCTATACTCAGGAAGTTTTGCGAGGTTTTCTCCCTTGTGGTTTCCCCAAGGAAAATCTATGTGTTCTCTTGTGTTGCTGCATTTGTCTTTCTTTCAGTGATCCTTTGCTTATGGTTATGATGTTATTATGATAAATGTTTTTAGATCTTGTATAACCATTAAAAATATAACAAATAGTCCGGGAAATGGTACAAGCAGTTTGATTATTTCATGGTGATCCAAGGTTGTACTAGAAGTGAGTATGATCATTGTTTATGCTTCTAAAAGGTGAATGATATATTCATTATCTTAGTATTGTATGTTGATGATATTCTTATTGTGAGCAAAAGAATGGACGAGATTAACAAGTTGAAGGCTCAGATGGCTAGGACTTTTGATATGAAGAATCTTAGAGCTGCAAAAAAAATCTTGGGTATTGAGATTCACAGAGACAGAATAAATGGTAAGCTTAGTTTTTCACAAGAGAAGTATGTTGAGAAAATATTTGAAAGATTCGAAATGAATAAGGAAAATCCTGTGAATTTTCCTTTGGATTCCCATTTTAAACTTTCTTCAGGTTTATGTCCTAGTAGCGTTGACGAAAATGATTATATGTCTCATGTACCATATGCCAATACAATAGGATGTTTAATATATGCAATGGTGTGTACTAGACCTAATATTTCACATGTAGTAGGTGTTGTTAGTAATTACATGGAAAATACAGGAAAAGAACATTAGAATGCAATGAAATGGGTGTTTCGGTACCTAAGAGGCACAAGTGATCAACTATTGTATCACCTTTAATAATAACAGTGATTCTGTGTGTGGTTTTGTTGATTCATATTTCACAGGTGATTTGGGCAAGAGAAGGTCTACTTCAGGTTATGTCTTTACTCTTACAGGTGGAGCTATAAGTTGGATGTCAAAGCTTCAGGAAATAGTTGCTTTATCCACTACAGAGGTTGAATACATTGTTGCCTCACATTCTTGCAAAGAGGCAATTTGGCTGAGAGGTCTGCTTAGAGAAGTTGGAAGTTTGCATAGTAGTGTGCCTATCTTCTGTGACAGTCAAAGTGCTATTCATTTGGATACAAATCATGTTTATCATAGTAAGACTAAACATATTGATGTAAAATATCATTTTGTAAGACAAACCATTAGTGAAGGTGGAGTAGATCTTAAAAAGGTCCATACTTAAGAAAATTGTGTAGAATATGTTCACAAAACTAGTAGTGTTAGAGAATTTACATTGGTGTGTAGCTTCTCTTGGTTTGAAAAAAAGGTGATGAATAGTCTTGGGAAAGTATTTGTAAATTTTGATGTCAAGGTGGAGATTTTCAAATGACAACTAAACTAATGTTTATGGGAGGTTTCTCATTACGAGTGTTTACGCGAAGTTTCTCATAACGAGCATAACCGACAACAATTTACTCATGTAAATTCTTTCATGAATTATATAGTGCATGGTTGGGATACACAAATGTGTGAGTTGTCTGTGAGGTTGTGGCCTGTTGTGTTATCTCTCGTTCTTCATTAATGATCTTCAATACTTTGTCTGCGTGGGTGTTTCCCCTCTCGGGATTTACCACATGAAATATTGGTGTTTAAATGGTGTTGATAAAGTGTGGTTAATGTAATTTGTCTCTGAAATGTATAACACATATGACACCCAGTGTTGGTAGGTGAAAACAAATTCCAACAAAATTGGTCATTGAGCCAGCTCATCCACCGTTTCTAACTCCTCTTGCCTTTGAAACTGGTAGTTGAGAAGATAACTAGCGAATTAAATGAGCAGAGGTTTATCGATGAAGTCATTATGTCCACCGACAACAACCAAAGGATCGAGACTCCTTGTACTTGGTGTATTTTTTATTGGTATTAAAAATTCTTGAAACTAGTTGGAAAAGGGGCTATGAGAATGTATGTTAATGTTGTAGAATATGGTTGGAGGATACGATAGTAATGAATAGCGACTTATATCTTTTGCATTGAGTTTTTTAGTGCTAGAAATTGTTCGTAGACTACCACAAGAACAAGTTAACACAATCTCAAAATGAAATAGAATAAAATTGGTTTTTTAGGGTTTTGGTTTTAAAATTTTCATCAGCGAGGAGGAAATAAACATCCACAAGCTAATACAGAACTGAATCATGCAATTTGGATAAACTGGGGATCAAACACATCCCAATAAGCCATAAACATTACACATGAAATACTAATTCCACCCACATGCTACAGGCATTTACATGAATAAACCTTTAAACAGGAAATGAAATTGTTGACTGAGCAATCAACCAGATCATAAATAAAAAAGAATGACAGGTAAAAGGGATTATCAGTTTATATATAATCAATAATAGTCATCCACTTACATAAGAGTTATAAATGCTAGCTTGAGAAATCAAAGCTCCAAAAGCCTCTCCTTGAGTGAAAAATCCAACCACAAAACTGTATGTTTGTCTTCCTTTTATCATTACAACGGTAAATTAGTTCCATAACTACCTTCTAGGTCAAAATTTGAAATAGTTACTATAGCGTCCCCGACCCTCCGACTGGTGAAGAGGACGCTACCATGGCGTTAACCATCCGGGCTACCAGCCCCATGAACATGTGAAACCATAAAATTGTTGAAATGCTGAAACAAAATGCTTTGAACTAGAATCATGCATACATGATCATTTATCATACACAGATGCAATTATCGATAATACACAGCGGAAGAAACATACATTTATACAAGCATTCATTCAACATGTTCATCACATTCATTAACAGTAAATACAATTGCAGAAGTAAAATAGACAAGGTTACTTATCTTATAAGAACTCGTTCCGCAACCAGCTACGTCGCTGGAATGTTCCACCCAACCATAGGCCAGCATGCTCCTTAATCTCTCAGCAACGCTGCCACCCCCGAGCTGGGCATGATTCTCCAAGGAATAAGGGAATAAGCAGGCTTACACATAGCCAAGGATACACAAAACATAGCCAAGCTAATACAGTTGGGTTTATCAGGCCATCAACAAGACATCCAAGCCAACATGGTTAGGTTTATCATGCCATCCAGGAGTTGGGAAATGCTAAATGCTAAGCTGGTGAGCCCAGTACAGAGCTAGGAACACCTTAACCAGAACTAGCCTGACTTCTAAGACACCCACACACACCCAACACAAGGAACCAGTCCTTTCTCTGCTACACAGTCCCTCAGGCCCTACATTCCCTTCCAGTGCTATTCAGGGGTTGTGGAGAAGAAAGTCAGCCCTCTAGCTCTGTCTGTGTGGTTTCCAAACACACCAGGTTTATCAAGCAAACCAAGCCCCCATCCCTTCTCCCAACACATTCTGAAGACCAAGCATTGCATGCATGCAATTAATCAGCTATCACAGCTTAATCAGGGGAAAATGACTCCCAAGTGAATTATACAGTCCCAAATGTATCAGTAAACATGGGGAAAACAACAGTCCCAAAACGTAAACAGTGAGCACAGCTCACAACATGGGGAAAACGACTCCAAACAGTCTGTGCGTGAGGGAAACTTGCACCAGACCCCAAATGTAAAGAAGACCACAACAACCACAACGTAAGGGAGACCACAGCAACACAACAAAGCTCGAGGAGGATGGCGGAAACCATAACTCACGGGAAAAAAAACGGTTCCAACCTCAACACCGAAATGACAGAAAATTACATGGCCATACCAGTCTATAAGGAGATCATACAGCCAAAAACGTGAATGGCCCTTCACAGCAAATCGTGGATGAAAGAGAACGGCTCCCAGCTCGCTGTGTGAGCCCGAAACCAGGAAAAATCATGTGCGTGAGAATAATGACCAGACAATGATCCCTACGTGAGGATGAACAGCTCTGCCTATGTGCGTGGATGAATAGACAATCGTGAGGAATGAACAGACCATGGAGATAATGCGTAGTGGAGAAAATGAATGAAGGGCGTAGTCATTCTTCTACCCATAGTGAGGTTCAATCCGCTGGTGGAGTGTGCATGTGGACAAGGACTGACAGTCCTGCCACACTCCACTCCCAGCCATAACTGCCTCAACTACTTAGCTAAACATTAAAATTGGTAGTTGGATAAGACAAGGGGAGGTGACACATGGATTTCTCTCATAGCCCAAGGTTTGACATTTCCCCCACCCTTATCCTTGTGAAAATCATGCCCTTTTCAATTTAGTTGTCACGAACATAGTTGGTCAGGTTCATTTAATTAAATATGCATATTTACATGATAACAAAACTTAATACGTATGCTGCATGCCCCGATATACCATCGGTGACAAGTTCAACCCAAAACATAGCATAACCAATCGATGGTGGGGCCTTGGCCTTTAGCTCCGCACCATGATTATTACAATATATATATCATGTACATTTAATGCAATGGGGTCAAAACTGGGGTGTTACATTCCCCTCCCCCTTCAATAGCACTGTCCTCAGTGCTTTACAAATTTTGAACAAAATGCTACACTGGTATCGCCTCAGTGTTCTGCAAAATTGAACAAAAATGGATGTGTCAATCACATGGCATCCTCCAGCTCCCATGTAGCCTCTCCAGGCCCGTAGTGCTCCCATTGCACCTTTATCTGCCCTATGGCCCGGTTCCAGAGCATTGTGACCTTCCTGTCGAGGATGCGCATTGCCTCGATTTGGAACTCTCCCTTGGGTTCCATAGTATCTAGGTGACAGCTTGGCACAACTCCCAAGCTTCAAGGAACTCTTCCTTGCCCTCACTCTAAGGTAAACATGATCCCCAACACTGAAATCCCTGTTCACGCTATGCTTATCTGCATAGCTTTTCTGTCTGTCCTGTGTTGCTTTCAGCTTCTGCCTGATCTTTACAACCTCTTGCTCCATTTCCCTGAGCAATTCTGGTCCAAGCACAATCATGTTCACTGGATTGTCCCAAGTCGCTAGTCTCCTACACCTTCTTCCATACAAATCTTCATACGGACTCATCCCCAAGGATGCTTGATTTCCATTGTTATAAGCAAACTCTACCAAATGCAAGTAATCTTCCCACCTGGTTGGTTTGTCCATTACATACATGCAAAGCATATCTTCAAGCACCTGATTAACTCTCTCTGTCTGCCCATCTATCTGAGGATGGTATGCAGTGCTAAATTTTAGCTTTGTACCTAGATCTGCAAACAACCCCTTCCAAAAGTTGGAAGTGAACTTGACATCTCTGTCAGAGACTATTGCCTTAGGAAATCCATGCAATTTGAATATTTCCTTCATGAAGATCTTTGCAATGTCATCAGTCTTATGCATAGACTTCACTAGTATAAAATGTGTTGCCTTTGTTAACTTGTCCACCACAACCATGATGGAATCATGTTGTCTCCAAGTCATTGGCAATCCTGTAATAAAATCCATGGAAATAACTTCCCATTTCCATTCCGGAACTGGCAAAGGCTGCAACAAACCTGCAGGCTGTTGATGCTCAACCTTTACCTGTTGACATTTCATACACCTTGAAATGTATTCAGCCAAGTCCTTTTTCATTCCTGGCCAAAATTACTGCTTTCTAGCTATAGCAATTGTCTTCTGATATCCCAAGTGACAAGAATATGGAGCTTGATGGATTTCATCCATAACAACTCTCCTCAAATCTGCTACATCTGGAATATAAATTCTGCCTTTATAAGTGAGAAGTTTGTATTCTTCCAATTTATATCCCTCATACCTCTTATCAAGACTTTGTTGTTGCAATTTGTCTTTTACCTGCTCATACAATTCATCTCCAGCAGCATGACTAACAATCTGCTGCCTCAAATCTGATTGGAAAATACTAAGAGATGCCTCATGCATTTCATGCACCTTCCTGTTGAGTGCATCAGCTACCTTATTTTCCTTTCCCTTTATGTGCTTGATTTCAAAATCAAACTCACATAAAAATTCCAGCCATCTTGCTTGCCTAGCATTCAGAGTAGGCTGATCAAATAGATACTTCAGTCCACAGTGATCTGTTCTGAGCTCAAATCTTCTACCCATAAAGTAATGCCTCCACATCTTGAGAGCATGTACTATGGCTACAAGCTCTAGATCATGAGTGGCATAGTTCTTCTCATGTTCCTTCAGCTTTCTTGACTCATAAAATATCACGTGGTTGTCCTGCATAAGGACTCCTCCAAGCCCTTGTCCGCATGCATCGGTACACACCACAAAATATTTCTATGGATCTGCAACTTTCAGTACTGGTGCACTGGTGAGAATATTCTTCAACTACTGGAAGCTTTCTTCACACCTCGATGTCCATTCGAACTTCATTCCCTTCTTTTGCAAAGAAGTGATGGCATGTGCAACTTTGGAGAATCCCTCAATGAATCTCCTATAGTATCCTGCAAGTCCCATAAAAGATCTTACATCTGTCACATTTCTTGGAGTAGGCCGATTCATAATGGCTTCAATCTTTTCAGGGTCCACAGATATACCCTCTTCTAAGATAATGTGACCCAAATACTGAATTCTATCTCTATAGAAGTCACACTTGCTTAGTTTCGCATAGAGCTGGTGCTCCCTGAGAAATTGCAATGTCAATCTCAAATGTTCTTCATGCTCTTCCCCATTCTTAGAATAAACAAGAATGTCATCAAGGAAAACAAGAACAAACTTATCCAAATACCTACTGAAGACACTATTCATAAGGCACATAAATGTAGCTGGTGCATTTGTGAGACCAAATGGTACCACTACAAACTCATAATGTCCATACCTCGTTCTAAAGGCTGTCTTATGAATGTCTTCATCCTTGATTCTCACTTGATGGTAACCAGACCTTAAGTCAATCTTGGAAAATACCTTTTCTCCCCTCATTTGATCAAAGAGGTCATCAATCCTAGGCAAAGGATATTTATTCTTCACAGTAACCTTGTTCAATTGTCTGTAATCAATACACAATCTGAGTGTACCATATTTCTTCTTTACAAACAGAACTGGTGCTCCCCAAGGAGACACACTCGGTCGGATATACTTCTTTTCCAACAACTCTTGCAGTTGCATCTTCAACTCTAGAATCTCCGATGTACTCATCCTGTAGGGTGCCTTGGACACTGGTGCTGCTCCTGGCACAAGTTCAATTGTGAAATCAATGTCCCGCTTTGGAGGAAGCCCTGGAATCTCAACAGGAAACACATCCCTGAATTCCTGTAACACTTGATAGTCCTCCAAACTAGGAGTTTTATGTCCCGTTTCCTCCAAAATCTGAGCTGCATACAACTGGAAACCCTTCCTAGAGAACTTCTTTAACTGCATTGTTGAAACCTGCCTTACTGAAATCACCTTTGGAATGCCTTTCACAACTACTAGGTTCCCTTCCTCATTCATGCATTCGAAAGTCTTATTGTAACAATCAAGCTTCACCCTGTGAGCTTCTAACCAATCCATTCCAATGAGAACATCATAGGAACCAAGCGGTAGAACATTCGGATCTACACAAGCGACCAATCCATCCATGACCAATGGACATTTCTCTACCACCTCACTGACCTATCTCCTAGTTCCAGTGGCTAGCTAAACTAACCAAGACTTCCTATGCTTTATTTTCTTAAAAGCACAAATCTCCACCACTCTAGGAGTAATGTAACTGTGCGTAGAACCGGGGTCAATCAAAATAGAAATAGATTGCTCAGCAATATTACCTGCTACTTCAACCACAGTTGACTGGTGATCTGTCTGGCGGTCCTCCAGTGCTGCATAAATCCTAGGGACTGCCCTTGCTACTTGACCCACTGTTTCGGCTTCTTGAATGTTATAAATTGGCCTTGCACTCTCATTCTCGAGTGAACAATTTCTACGCATGTGGGGTCCTCCACATTTCCAACATTGAAGTGGCCCTCTATTCTGTTGTGGATCCTTAGGCTTTTCTCCTGTCACTCCAATTGGCTTACTCGCAGCTTGGGATGGCTGCTTCTGCTCATTCCTGAAGTTAGAAGGTTTGAAACCTTTCTTTCTTTGGTCAAACTTCTCATTCTTCTTGTCCTTCCATGCCTTATGGTAATCAAGCTTACCTTTTCTTTGCTCATAACAATACTTAGCTTTCCTTATTGCTTCTTCAAGAGTTCTAGGTCCATAAAACTCAATTCTATCTTTGTAAGACTGAGGTAATCCACTCAGCAAGCACTGGACCTTCACTTTTTCATCTTTGATGTACCGGACATACCTCAACAGCTCCAAAAACTTATTCGCATACTCTTCCATGGTCTGCTATCCCAATCTCAGCTCATGGAATTCCTTAATCTTGTCATCATAATACCTATCAGAGAGGTACTTCTGCTTGAAATACTTCTTGAACTGTTTCCACTTAAGTCTCCTTTCACTGATCCTTTTCACTTGCTTGAAGTGTTCCCACCAAATGGATGCTCTTCCATTTAGATTGAATATGGAAACTCTTGCCTTCATGTTTCCTGAATAATCATGCACTTCAAAGTACTTCTTTATCCCAAGAAGCCAAGCTTCAGCCTCTTGTCCAGTCTTTACCTCACCATCAAATGTAGGAGGTTTAGCTTTCTTAAATTCATCACGAGAGCGGTCCCTATGGTGTCTCTCTCTTTTCCTTTTATGAGAAGAATAACTTGAATCCCCGTTGGATTCTTCGGAGTCAGATGATCCACTACAAGTCCTTCTCCTTCTCCTAGTACTGCTCTTACTGCCTTCTGGTCTTGCTGTATGTTGTACGGAATAATACACCTAATAACCGAAGGTCGGGGTTACCAACATACTCAATCACTTGCAGACAATTGACTCTTGAAGTACAGAATAGGAAATAGGAGGGTTAGAAGGACTTACTTGTTAAACGAAGTTCGATCCTTGCTATTCTCTTCCTCTCTGTTCCACTTCCAGAATCTTCAGGATTGCTCCTCTTTCACTTCTCAAGAAACACTCTTCCAGATACAAAATGATTCATGTACATATAAGTAGGTTAGATAAAACATATATCATACTGAAATATAAACATTCATCCAATCACAAGACATGAAACACATATGGAAGAAGTAATCTCTTTATTATCAATAATGGAAAGAGTTAAGGTTACAACCCAGCATCTGAGACAAGGACTCCTCTGCAACCAAAGGATTCTAATTTCAACTGCTCCAAAGACTTCTGTATAAAATCCACCAGCATAACTTTGCTCCCCAAGTGTAAGTAACCCACACCCTCCCCAAGGCCTGTATTTATATGGGTGAAATAAGGCAGTTCTCGAAGGTTGGGGAAGTTGTGGCAGTTGAGGAAATTAAGTTAAATGACTTAACTAATCTCCAATCAACGAAAGTTTTTATGTTTTAATGTTTGAGACATATACGCGGGTATGCAGTAGAGAAACCCACGAATGATTCGCAGCTTACCATAAGAGAAACCCGCGAATACAAGGATGTGCGACTTGTAACAACCGAGACTCGCGAATGATGCGCGAGTTGTATAAAAGGGAAGTCGCAAATACATCTCAACATGGTTAAATGACAAAGTAACTAGGTGGATGGTGAGAGAATATATTTCATGATAAACCAAGCTATAGTGTTTTGGGAAAACCTCTATCCATAGGTGTCCTTTTGTGTGCCAACATGAGGGATGTCGGCACTCGGACGGAGAGGTTCCATTCAGGTGTATAACAGATGCCCCCTAATGTGTGAGGTCAGAGGGAAGTGATGGCCGAAATACATTATAATAGTTAGCGTTGAAGAACTCAGAAATCCAATGGAGCAAAGAGAGTACCTGAAACAAATACATAATAATTTCATATACAAAGTTACATCTGAGGATGCTATGTTCAATTTACTGGAACACTAGCTCCTTTACAATATTTGAGTACATCATATGATACGGGTATAAAACCACGTATATTACAAAGGTGGATCGAAGCCACAATATACAATAATGATGAGTCTTCAAAGATCTGGAAGCTGTGTAGATTGATAGAACATAATTTTATGCAACTTAGTCCATAAGTGTGAACTAATGTCTTCATAAAGGATCCCAAAGAACCAGTACAATCCAAGCCATGTGAATAAGGGTAAGCTGAAGTCGAACATGGAGAGGATTCAACAGTTTGTCAACCAATAGGTGATAATTGACAACTGAAGCAAAGGAGTTCACCAATAATGAAAGTGAATCCTGAGGTACGATCATCAAAACTCTAGGTCTTCGCCATCAGGAAGTACTGAAAACGGAACCATGTTGTGATAGGGAAGGCAACAGATCCTCCAACGGATCACAAGAGTGACTAGGAACTGGGCAAAAAAAAGGGAGACACAAATAGATAACAGATATAACAATGATGGGATCAGGTGATAGATCAGACATCGGGTATAGTCCTTGAACAGTGAGCACAACACAGAGATGACCCAAGGCAGCATACAACGGATAGATAGAACAACTAGACTTATCTGTCATGTAGGAGACATGATC